>VYXD01005127.1:1192410-1228133 GCA_013397195.1 Hylia prasina
AAAAGCTATTGAAAAGCAGCACAAGACAATACAAATGAATGTGAGGAAAACAGGACCCTTTACCTTCTATGTCATCACAAGGAATTCTGTTCACATCTCCTCAACAAAAAAGCCTTGGATGCTAAATGGTCTATTTGGACACCTAGGCTTTAATGGATTTTAAGATGTGGGAGATATCATGTGAGTGTGAATGGATGAAACAGGTTTTGTTTTTAAATTAAGTCACCTTTCCCTGTAGTACCTCAGGATAAGCATCATTACATTAGTGTTGCTACAGCACTGCAGCATTTCCTACAGGCTGCAATGTCATCTGGCCTAGCCTCTCAGCTGCTGTGAATCCTTGTTACTAGGCACACTAGGAATAACCTCAAGGACTTAAATGCTGAGCTTCAATTAGTGAATTTCATTAGGAGCTTGACACACAAATGTTTTGTGTGGTAACATCATGCAATACCAATGAATCTGCTTGTGGGTCTGGCTGTGTTTCTGTCACAATTCATTCATTAAGAGAGATCTGTTCTGAAAACCTTGCCTGATGTTCAAAATAGAACTTGTTGGCACATTTAATAGACAATAATCACTGCTGTATTTGACTGCTAAAGGCTTCACAGAACCCCTAAATAACCTCAAATTAATTCCAAATTTGCATAAATATATATATATATCATGAAATTTGAAAATTCCTCACCCATTTTTCTGTATTCACAGAGGTTGTGTTACTTTTATCATACCATTTCATGACAAATAAACAAGCACAGATTCTGAGTCTTACGAAAGCTGAATTACTATAAAATTAAAAAAAAAAATGGTTTGAGAATGAACAACAGGATTTAATCAAGTTGTTGGAGCTGAATTTAATGAAGTACAATTACTGAGCAGCCAGAGTGTGTGGGTGAATGAGGTTGTGTGGGAAGGTCTGAATATGTGTATGTATTGCTGTTTGTAGCCACCCTTCATGCAGCAGGTGGTACATTCTGCTTCCCTAACAAGAAACAGCTCACTCCACTACAAATAAGTGCAATTTTCCTTTTCCTTTTCTCATTTATTTTGATATGCAGTGTTGGGTTATAATGTGCAGCTGTAATAACAACAGCTAAAAATATTTTAGAGAACTAGGCAAGAAGTACAGTGCACAGGTGATGCCTAAACTTACAGGGATGAAGCACTGAAAGAGCCAAAAGGCTGTATCTCCCTTAAAAATGTACCAGAAACATATTAAGACAGAAACCAAAGAGAATGCTGAAGGTGGGAATTTACATACACAAAATGCTTTGTAATGCAATGTAAAAGTTTGTATTGCCTTTTCCCTCTCTTACAGGAATGTTTTCCTAATAATTAGAAAAATTCTGTATCACTCTGCCTGCCTGGCTGGCCCCACACAGGACTTTCTAGTGAATAGCACACTTTCTCCAGAGAAAGGGTAAAGTGGGTGTGAAGATCAAGTGTTTAGGGTGCTCTTGGAAGTAAAAAGCCTAGGTTACACACAGCTTTGTTGATAAAAGCTCAAGTCTTAGGTCCTTAGGTCAACTACTTTCACACTTACTGACTTGCTGCCCTAACACTCAGAGATACTCAGCTCTGAGGAAGATGACAGAGAGCTAAAGCCTTTTTTTTTTTACACTTTTCCTACTGCACATATTTGTAATCTCCCTGCCCAACATACTTGGTGCTGCACATCCCACTCTGTATGGTTTATTCTGATTTTTTCCAAAACAAATTTGCCTATACCTCCTTCTAATAAGTGCTCATCCCCTCAGTCTTCACTTTAAAGAAGAGAGTGTCTTACAGGAGAAATAGGCAATGCATTTCTAGCTGCACATTTTCACATCTACAAATCACAGAGCAGAACCAGTTCCTCCTATACATGCAGACCTAGTTTTCTTATAAAAGACTTCATGTTTTTCCATGCTTATATTTTAAAGAGATTTGAAGAAATGTTTATATGTGCCTGTTTCCTTTGAGCCAAAGCCAAACAATATTCGTATTTCCAACTATGAGTCACAGCAGTTCTCTTCAGTTTCAGGTTAATTGCCTTTTATTGTGCATTTCATTTCCCCTGTAAAAGGAAGCTCCAAGTTCTTTTCAGTATATACTCTTATATACTTGTATTCAGCACATATACATATATGCTCCTTCTTTTACAGTATGACTTGTCAAGTTCTCACTCAAACCAATGATAAGAATCTACTGAATTCAAGTCCAGAATTTCATCCACAGTTATAGAAAATAAAGCTTTTTCCAGCCTGCAGTTCTGGAAGGAACAACCTCTTTTAGCAACAAACATGGCTAGAGTTCTGTACTTTATTTGTGAGACAGAATTAAAGGCATTTTCTTGCCATCTGGAGGAAACATTCTGTTACCATGGGTTTGTTTTGAAAATTCAAGTTTGCATCCTGGATGCATAAGCAGAACAAATTTGGTTTTCAGACACAATAGCTTTATTTGAATATTTGACAGAGCCAAGTGTAATGATGCTCTATTCACTGTTTAAATTTCTTGGTAGGTAGGTTTGTATACCAATATTGGGACCAATCCAGGTTGTTTTCTTTTTCAAAGTCCTCATTTCCTCATCACAAAACTGCTGAAGGAGGGATGTGATTATTTTCTGTGTAGAATCTTTTGCACTGGTTCTCTTCTTAATTACAGGTCTCTTTTCCAGATTTTACCAGCTGTTGCTTTAAGAGAGGATAAACCAACCAACTTGAGACCACATTCAGGAAGATGGAATAACCATGCATGAGTTCTGGAAGAAAATAAAAATCTCCGTTAGGATACAGTGAGATTGTGGTTTAGAAAAAGGGTAAAGTAGAAGTATTTTTCTTATGTATTGAAACTCTCCTACAACCCTTAAAATAAAAGCAGTAGGTGTATGCAGGATAACTGAATGAAGCCCTGGGTTTAAAATGGAATAAAATAACAGTGACAAGTTAATATGGAGAAAGTGATTATCCAATTTTAGTAAGTCAGCAAGGAACTCCAATTTAAAGCTGAAAAGTGAAAGAATTAGCATCAGGTTCTTATGATAGGCTAAGCAAACTGCTGCACACCAAGCACATATTCTTCTTGCACTTGAAGCCTCATCTTGTGTGAGCATGAAGCAGTCCTCAGCTTCTGTTCTCTATTTTTTCTCAAGTGGATGATTTCACTCAAAGTCCCACTACAAGGTGCAGTACAATGTAACACCACAGGTCTTATTGGTATCCAAATTGTTATTCTCTGTTTTCTTGTGTGGGTATTACAAAGGGCTTTTGATGGACTGAAAAGCAAGAAGCTTTTAATCATGCTAAAGAGGATTTATCACTTCTTCTACATAGTTATAGGAGCCTTAGCCCATTCTTTCCAGAGGTTTGCTCTTAGGATAACAGGTGAAACTCAATTCAACATGAATATTTTGTTGCAGATACATTCTCAATATTTGCTATATTTTGTCTGACCATATGACTTCACATTTCAGCCGGCAGTCAGATACCTGCGTATCTTTGACAATTGTACTCAATAAAAAGAAAGTACTTTTTAAACTACTGATTATTTGTAACTTCCCACCCTTCCATCCCTAACTCCTCACTATTGGGAGAAATCCTCTGTGTTAGAGTGTGATTCGGGGGAGTTTGTGCTTATAACTTTCATACACACAAGTGAAATGAGATTCATGTTCATGTCAGTAAAGATAGTTTGGATCTACTCTCTATCTTGTACATTTTATTTTGCAAGGGAAAGCTATTCTGGCTCACTTTTTTTGAAAATATTTGGAACAAAAAAATTACCAGAAATAAACACCTATACTGAAGATCCATAAATGAAGCACATTAGGCTAATCTAATGCTCTGAGACATGTCTTCTGATCTTTTAGGGCACAACTATTTTAATTTTATATCTACTTTTCATGCTATGTCCCAAGTCCTAGTCTTACAGGCCACTGTATGTTTTACACAAAAAATAAGAAGTAAGTACGTGTGCAGAATCTGTCCTCTGACTATGGGACCTGGCATGACACTAAGAATAGAACCAAGGCTCTGCTACTGGGAAAGGGCTTTTCTTACCTGGCCTCCAGAAAATCTTTGTTTGAATAATTAATAATCTGGGAAAACAACTAGAGGGCTTCTGAAGTAAAGCTGGTGGGAAAAGCCTCTGAAGAGCCTTGATGTTAGAGAAAGATTTAGAGGAAATTTCTGTAATTCAGAGGACGTTAAGTTAAATGGAAAGATATCTGAGGAAGATAGTGTAAGAAACACTGACCTATGATCAGCGTCATTCTTGCATATCATATACTTTAATGTCTTTTTAACTTTTGTTTTTATTTTTTTCTTTCTTCTCTGGAACATATCCCACTTATCAATGTTCTTTCCCTAAAAGGCAGGCACCAGAGCTGGGCACACATCCCATCTCAGCAGCAGCAGTGATTCTCACTGATAGTGCTATTAGATGCTTCCCACCACTACTCAGCATTCAGCTCTCTGTATGTAATTCCTATAAACCAGAGTGCTACCCTGGACTTCACATCCAGCAGATTCTCCATTATGATCTCTCTCAGACTCACTTGTTTTCTTTGGTTTCATATTGGACGCCCAACCTACATTCTTTGCTCGCAGATGTATTTATTATTTTACGTGGAGGGAGACAGAATCATATGGACTGGGCCCAGTTTACAAGGTGATGCAGCTTTCTACGTTAGTGATCTGTATTCTTCATTATGATAACCACTCCATCAATCTTTGTCAACAGTAAATTTCATCAGTAATGATTTTATGTCTTCCATGTAACTGAAAAATTTTAAATACTGTACAACCAAGAATAGATCACCATGGGCTTCACTAAAATCAAACAAGTTGATAGTTCTTCATTCAGAATGACTTTCTGAGAAAGGGAGTTTTAAATCCATTTAAAATAAGTTTTTGTATGGGATTTCTGACTTAAAATTCAGTAAAGTCAAAATGTCAGATGAACTTTCACCTTTATCAGTAAAATTTGTGTGGTTTTTTTTTAATTTCATCATATTAATTTGATAAAATGTTTGCTCATAAGCATCTGGTGATGTTATTTTTCAAATGAACCTCCTTTAATAGAAGTGCCTTAATTACTACTTGGTGCTGAATGATGAGAACTTGATTAATTGAAAACTAAATGCCAGTCATTAAGGCTGCTTATTAAGGTCCTTCTCTAGGGATTTAGATGCTTTGCTGGACATTTGGATTGTCCTGAAAGCTAACTCTGAAGGTACCTAAATTACTTAGAAGTCTAAGCTTTTACTAGTAAAGATATCCCAGATGCTGAACATGTACTGCTGACCTCATGCAAAGCCATAAATGGCATGGCAGAAGTGAATTATTCCTTGTATATGTCAGGAACATTCACAGCTGTTGTGTTTCAATGTTTATATCATCTCTCATGTTTGTTTTAGTAGATTTTTCAAAGATGTGGTTAATGGTTCTGACCTTCCCTACAGGCAGATGTCTCTTTAACCCCACCAGTGCTCAGAGCAACTAGACCCCGAACACTGGTTCAGAGAGTCCCTTGGGAAACAGTCCTTAATAAAAAAAAGGGTTCAGGAAGGCTGGACATAATTTAAGAAGGAAATCTTAAAGATGAAGGAACAGGCTGTCCTTATTCATCAAAAGACGGGCCAGCAGGGAAGAAGGTCTGGCTGAACAGGGACCTTTTGCAGGAACACAGAGAGAGAAAAAAGGGTTTATGAACTTTGAAAGAAAGGGCAGGCAACTCAGGAAAAGTAGAAGGGTGTCTTTAGGTTATGGAGATAAAAAATTAGAAAGGAGAAAGCTCAGCTAGAACTAAATATGGCCACAGCTGTAAAACACAACAAAAAGTGTTTTTATAAATGCATTAACAACAAAAGGAGGGCTGAGGAAAATGTTCATCCTTTATTGGATGGGATGGGGAACATGACAGATGAGGAAAAAGCTGAGGTACTTAATGCTTCTTTGCCTCAATCTTTAACAGAAAGACCAGGGCAACTGCCCCCTGAGCTGGCCGACAGGGATAGGGAGCAGAATAGAGCCCCTGCAATCCAGGAGGAAGTAGTTAAAGGCCTGCTCAGCCTCTTAGACACCCTCAAGAATATGGGGCCAGATGGGATTCATCCAAAGGTACTGAGAGACCTGGCAGAAGAGCTTGCCAAGTCACTGTTCATCATTTATATCAATCCTGTTTAACTGGGCAGGCCCCAGATGACTGGAGCTTAGTCAGTGTGATGTCCATTTATGTGAAGATTTAGGAGACGGATCTGAGGAACTACAGACCTGTTAATACTTTATTGATCTCTACAACTACCTGAAAGGAGGTTGTAGCAAGGTGGGGGTTGGCTTCCTCTCCCAGGCAACCAGTGACAGGGTGAGACTCTCAGCTGCACCAGGGGAGGTTCAGGCTGGACATCAGGAAGAGTTTCTTCACTGAAATGGTTGTCAAGAATTGTAATGAGCCACCCAGGGGGTTGTTGGAGTCAACCTTCCAAGAAATATTTAGGAAATGTCTGAACATGACACTTAGTGCCATGGCTTAGTTGATATGGTTGTACTTGATGATCTTGGAGGTCTTTTCCAGTCTTAATGATTCTATGATTCTATGACCCACTTATCCACTGAAATTTAAGAAGGAGTCCAAAATTCCCCATCACATCCCTTGTTCTATTCAGGTCACCTAATGTGGAAAAAAAAGCATACTTTGTTGCTTAGTTAGATCCAAGGCTCCAGAGATATCTGTGACCAGATAGTCTCAGATGCTGACTGCTCTTTTGGAGACAGGTGCCTGTGTGACTGATTTCTGCAAAAACTGTTGGGATATCTTTTCTAAAAAATGGGTTGAAGGAATTGTTTTGATTCTCTTTCTTTTCTCTTAGCCCTTTGAAACAGACCCTAGCTACTATGTAGAATGTACAGACACGTTCCACTCAACCCATTTTTGGTGTTCAATTTTTCATTTTTCTTAACTACAAAGGTAGATTAAAGGTGTGCAAGGGCTTTAAAAAACAGTTCTGTTTACATGAAAAAGAAAGCATATCTGCAGATGCAGACTTTTCTATGCCACCTGAAAAATTCAGGTGTGAACAGAACAGGACACAGTCTCAGCATCAGACAGTCCTTCACAGTAACACTCTGGGGCCTTTGGGGTGTGCAAGTATGCCATGTCTTTTAACAGGAGACTCATAAATGACTTACAGATGAGGCTACTTAAGCAAGACAAATATAAGTAACTTCCTTAACAATTAATAACATCACAAATATCTATTTTGATTACTTTGCTGTACAGGTAGATATCAGCTGTACACAGGGAGATAGATCTGGTGAAAGTGTTTTTTTTCACTTTTTAAGATGGGATATATATATACTTATATGATTCTTACCCAGATGTTTCAATTTATTTGACATTTCATAGTCTTGGACTTGCCATGATTTTCCTTCCTTTCTTAATCTGTCCCTCTGTTTAGCTGCCAAAGGAATACAGCTGACATCTAAGATGTTTCCTTGATGTATCTTAAATATTCTGATTTATCACTTGCTGTTTCACCTGATGGGATCAATCTACCCTTTTGATGTGCATTGTAACACTCCTCTCAATTATCCCATATCCACTGGAAATTTATCTGCCAGCTAAACTAGTGCTTCCTGATGGCATCTCTTGGGTAATACACAGCTGGAGTATATTTGAAATGTTTTCTTTCACATCTGTCGTTCTGATCACTACATTACTTTTTCTGATTTAAAAAGAAAATTGTCATTACAAGGAGCAGCAAGTAAAGCATCCTGCCTCTCTTTAGCATTCTGATTCTTTTGCTCGAGACAGACCTTGACTCCTATTCCAAGAATAGTTTGAATGTCATATAATGTGACTTTCCTATTTAAACAATATTAAGCAGTAATTTTTTAGTTCATAATATTCCATAGTGCTCTGCCCTTACTACATTACAGAGATGACAACTGAACCTAAAAAGCAGGGGGGAAAAAAACAAGCCCAAAGGGCATTTTACATACATCCAAATTCTGGAGGGGAAAAAAAAAATGGGTTGATTCTGGGCACCTTCCTTTTTTTTCAGTCCTTTACAGTACACTGCTAAATCTTTGACAAGTTTCTTTACTTGTCATACAAGGACAGCAGTTCCTCTGATCTTAAAGAGAATAACTACTAACAATCAAATACAATCACTCACATGCCCCAACCAATAGACTCCACACACAAACAAGATAAATAAAAGCAGATTTGTTTAGTCTTAAATTTAACATAATAAATGTTTTTATTTGCATAATTTTTTCTTTCCTCTCCCTAAAATATCTAGTTTCTAAAGTAATATATGAGCAATCATCCTATAATTTGATTAAGAAATTGAAAAACAAGGCAGATGCAATATACACATCTTCCCCTTATTTTTACTCAGCAAAAAGGAATACAGGGATGCTATCTTGTAAGCTGACACTAATATACATCTAGAATAAGCAGGTTAGGAAGGCTCTGTAGAGGATCAGGCTTCCTGTCAGGTCAATGGAAATAAATGAGAACATTCATTCTATTATGAAATAAGCATCTAAAATAAATCACATTCTTCTTTTATATAGGATGTCTGACCATATAGAGGATGCCCTTATCTCCCTTCTCCATATGTCGACTCCAAAACAGTAACTCTGGAAAGAATCAATATAGTTCCTTTAAACTTTACACCAAAATACATTAAATAAAATTAATGTATTCATTCAAAAGAACATATCCAAGGATAATCCAAACAAAAAAATATGGAAGTTGTTACCAATCACTTCAATAAAAACAAATCCTTAGCACCACCAAGGTAAAGATTCACAATGGAAAATTACAACTATTTTTGGGTTTGCCCTGCCTTCTCTTAACATCGCTATGAGCATGTCTGGTCCCGGAGAGAAGCTCTATAAATAGTTCCTGAACTCAAAGTCTGAAGGTTATGGGATGTAGGAAGCTTCTACTTCTCCCTGTCTAGTCATTCTAGCAGTTATGCTCTAGGGTTACATGCTAAAGCAGGCTCTGCAGACAAGGCAAGGCTTAATTGACAGCAGCATTATTACGGGCTGATTAAGGATTTATAATTAACACCTGTGTGATTATTAAAATACTTCTTTGGCATCTAAATGTTTGACCTAATGAGGTGGAATGATTCATTGCATCCGAGGCATCTAAGTTGGAAATATATTTCACAGCTGGGCAGAGAAATGCACTTTCAGAGGGGTATTCAGGTCCTCTGACTCATGCCTCTGGTGGTGGTCTCTATCCATTTTGGCTTGGGATTCTTCAATTTGTTTCCCACTAACGAGAGGAGAGTGGGAGGAAATCAGAGTTTATAATGCATATCAGCCTTTCAGTCCTTTGAACATTTTCCCTTTCATGTACAATCCCTTGTTTGTTTTGTGCATTAAAAATGTTTGGTTTTTTTTCTTTTGTACACATTGGTGAAAAGATATATAGCCATTAAAAAGTCATTTTTATGTGACTTCCATTATCTGAATGATACCTGGTTTAGAGGAAAGGCTGAGAAAGTTGTAATTGCTCAGATTGGAGAAGAGAAGGCTCCAGGGACACTGTAGTGTGACCTTACAATACTTAAAGGGGGCTGCTAAGAAAGATGGGCAGAAACTTTTGGTAGGGTCAGTTGCAAAAGTATGAGTAGTAATGGTTTTAAACTACAAAAGAGTAGATTCAGATTAGTTATAAGGAAGAAATTCTTTACTATAGGGATAGTGAGACATTGGAACAAGTTGCCCAGGGAGGAACCAGATGCCATCTCTGGTAACATTCAAAATTGGGTTGAATGGGACTCTGAGCAACCTGATCTAGTGGAAGATATCCCTGCTCATTACAGGAGATGTTGTGCTTGGTGGCTTTTATTGGTGTCTTTCAATCCAAACTATTCTATGATAGATATCAAGCTAAATATTCTTCTCAGTGCTGTGTGGTTGCAGCTTGTTCCCTATTGTTCCATAGGGGCAGTGTCTTCTGTAAGGTATCGTCACTAGCTCTCCTTAGAAACTCATATTCTTCAATTACTTGCAAAAAATATAATTCATTAATTTGATTGATGAGAATGCTCAGAATACTGGTCAAGGAATTGATTGGATCCTCAGTACTTGCAAAGTATTTGAAGAGAATTTCTATTTCCTTCTAACTTAAGTCTTTATGCTGTCACTTGTCATTTATCTATGCATGGTAATAAACGCTTTCTCACAGGAGCTTCTACCATATGTTCAACCACTGCTGAAAGCAAACTTTAAAAAGGCAGAAGTTTTGAAGTGATTGATGTTTCAGAAACAGAAAATAAACAGGAACTAAACAGGTGCCCCAGATACATTGCCTATAATTCTGCTAAATCAAACTTTTTATGTTGTGTAGGAGTCTGGTGATGCCCAACCCAGTGATTCACCTCCCTTTATTTTATACTCTGTTTGTTTTTCCTGACTTTCTCTAGTGAGAAGAAAGCAAACATTACTGATGTATGTTACATATCTGCTCCTTCCAGAATGAGACAAGCTTTCGTTTGTCTAAGAACAACATACAGCTAAGACAGCTAAGAACCCATAAAAATGAGTTGTCCTGTTTTTCTCAGACTCAAAGCAAATTGATGTGGTTGTTGTATTTCCTGTAGTTTGTTTAACAAACTAACCAAACCAAAGAAAACATTAATCTACAGCAAGGACAGAAAGCAGTTTAAAGCTGATGGCAGTGGTTGTTAGACCCCCATCACAGCACAATTTTGAGTTATGAGTAAAAAGCAACTTTAAATGAGATGCTGCTATGACAATTTTCTATTTAGCTAAAAATAAAACAGGAGTTTTGGAATTATATTCCAGTTCTGCACTTTTCTAACTAAAGTGGGTTCGCACAACATGGATGGCAGTTTGAAAATGGCTTGTTTATTATAGGTCCTGCCTAATTTGGGGTCCAGTTTAGCCAGTTGCTATAGCAGATCACTATGATGAAGGAAGATGAATAGGATGGCATTCAGATTACATTTATTAGAACAGCAAAACAATATCTACCATTACCAATCTCTAGGCCCATTTTTTCACTGGGCACTCTGAAGTAAAGTTATTTAAGGAATTAATCATTGTTCCAGTAACTTGTGTTAATCAATATTTTTGGCTTATGTGATATCACCATAATGAAGTATTTTACTTAAACCAGTTATAAATATATATATGTATGTATATATATTATGTATATATATATATATACACACACACTAAACTTAAATTTCAACCAACTACTCACGTGGTCATTTGTCTGTCAAAGAGCCTTTGCTCACTCTGCTGAAGAAGTTCTAAAACGAAAATGCAGTTACTAAGAGAAACAAAAAATGGGAGAGAAAACATGATTCATGAGTTGTCTTAGCTCATCACAAATTGCTAATAACTCCCTATTCCCCAGTCCTCAGACCTTATTATGTCATTAGCATTTAAACCATCTGGACTTCTTTATATAATTCAGAAAAACAGAGCTTGTTCGGAATTAAACCTCAGATGCAGTGTCAACATACTAAATATTTTTACTTAATTGTACAATTGTGGCAAAAACTATCCATAGCTTTAGGAGGCTTGTCCTGGTTGCAGAGAGGGGACAGAACTCGGAACCAAATGAGCCTCTTGCTAGGTTGCTATTCTATACCACAGACATCTTTGCTGGGGGCCGTGGTTCCAGGGGGAGAAAAAAGGAAATTGCCCTTTTTGGCACTTGTTCCAAATGGAACTGCATTATTTTGTCTCCCTGTCCATCAGGGAGGTTTTGGGGATCAGCTCTGCAGCCCTGGTCCTCTGCCACCAATAGCCAAGCCCTTCCCCTGCCTCCAAGAGCAGGCACCAAGGTGTGGTGCTGAAAAAGCAGCACCAGGGCGGGAGGCAGCCGCAGGGAAGAGAGCAGCAGAAGGGAGGCTGAGTGCAGCCGAGTCTGGCCTGATCCAGGAGGAACCGAGTTAATCTGAAAGGAGCCAAGCCATAGGGAGCCCAGTGGGACCAACAGAGCAGCCGAAAGCAGCAATGCCAGCGCTGGAAGCTGCAGTGCAGAATCAAGTCCAGCATCTGATCAGGAGGATACTTTCATTATTAATATTTCTGCTGTTACTGTTTGGCTTTTATTTCATTGCTGTTTGCTTTCTCTAAATTGTCATCTCAATCCCTTGTCTCTGCCTTTGTCCCTCTCCTGCTCAAGGATTCAGGGGGAAGGGGCGTGGCTTATCTGGAGTTTAATTTCCCTCCAGTTTTAAATAACCACAATCCTGAGCTCCCTTTCAATTTAATTTATTGTTGCATCTGAAGTGAAATAATAGTCACTCTCAGGCTGCTATAGACATATTTAGCTCATGACTACAAACTACTTAAAAGGAGTGGAAGACTTTCATTGAGAGACTTCTCATCTGGCAGTATCTGAAGTACCACTTCTTTAGGAAACCAGACTTTGCTGCATATTTTTCCTTGCTGGAAGTAGGGTTCAGTATTTGTATGACAGTTTTCCTAACCTAAAATAGTCTGGAACCTAGCTTTAGTGTTTTTCATGCCCATTCATTCAATTCAACCTTCCAGAATTGAACTAACATAGCAGGAAAAAGATTTTATATATTACTATAACTAATTATTTGAAAATAAGTGAATGAACTGATACTGTAGAAATGCCAACATTAAAAAAATCAAACTAGGGTATACAATCCTAATTAGGTACAATCCTTTATTGTAATGTCTCTCTAAGCCAGTTGCAGGGTATCTACAGCTGCCTGAAACACCTCATTTTAACAGATTCAGAATTACACAAATCAGTCTTTAGGATTTTAATAAAGTCATATGCCCTTGAGCAAAATTCTTCCTCTGGAATATAGGAAAAGGTGTCCAAAACAGTCATAAGGATGTGTGAGAATTTCAGTTTACAGACATTTATATTGGAATTAGACTCAGCCTTCATGTTACAGAATCTTTTCTGTATAGGGTTGCTTGAAAATGACAAATTGCATAAAAATAGATTTATTTTTTTTTTAACTTCTTTCATGGAAGCTTCAGTTTATAAATTCAGCTCTGAAACACAGACTGAGAAATATCCCGTTTTTAATGACAAAATTATTCTTTTCAGAGGAAGAACACTGGTGCATTTATATGCACAACTGACATCTCATCAAGTAATGACCCACAGCCTGAAAAAAACTGAAAATAAAGACTGTGTTTACTGATAATAGATTCATTAGGATCTCTATCCTGCTGCCAACAGGCACAGGAAAAATTTTTTGGCTACGTATTCTGGCTATTCCTAGTGTTGATGGAAGAACTGAAACATCTTTCAAGACCATCCAAGTGAAAGGAGATCTTTGTTCTGTGTTCCAGTGGGAGTGAAAACACACATTTTGAAACTCAAAGGTGTATGCTCTAGGAAGACTTAGATGATGTTTGTTAACAGAGGAGGCTCCAACAGGGGAAGTTAGACTAAATGTGTCACTGTCAAATTTATGATGAGTTCTAGAGACCGAGACACTTCCAAGTTCCAAAAAAATCCCAAAGTAATGTAGAATATGAAGGAAAATTATTTTTTGCATGTACTTTATAACAGCAGATTCATTGACTGCTTAATTTTGTTTGAATAAAATATTCAAACTGAAGTTTAAACTTAGCTTACTAGGAATGCAAAATATTTTCATGGTGTACCTTGCAAGACACCAAAAAAAAAATAAAAATATATATATATATATGGAAAGTCTCTAGTTACTCTATTAGACCCTAAGCATATACATTAGCTGCATATTACTGTTTTAAAAATCAATATAAATAAAATATTTTTTCCAAATGTATTTCTTCTTTTACGTTCTATTTTAAAAATCTTGATACTGTGAGTGATTGAGGAAAGAAGTGAGTTCGAATTTGGTTTCATATTAGTTGTAAAAGATATCAGCTCTTGGGGATCAGATCTTGGGTCACAGGGATGCTCACATTGCCAAAAGGTCAGGTGACAAGACATGAATTTGGTGTACCAGTATGTGTGAAGGGGACTCCCAACACTGCCCAAGAGTGCATTTCACCCCAGAAAGAACATGGTAGCAAGGATGATGATGAACTGGTTAAACAATAACCAGGGAATTACCAGGGAGCTTTTGAAGAATAAGAAGATCCAGCTCTAAAAGAAGTTTAAGAAATGTGAAAATTTTGTTGGTGGGAGGAGATACTTTGGAGAGGAAAGATCAGCATGACCCTGTGGCACTGGGGCTCTATGTGGACTTAGCAGCATGGTCACTTGTGGACACCCCCAGCAGTGGAAAAAAGTGCAATATTATGAAAACTGGAGTCCAGGAATGCTTTCAACTCTTCTGTCCCTCACAAATAGCCTCATCCTATAGCTTTCATAGCTTTCATTCCCAGAGTTAGTTTCACAGTTGTGTATAGAAAATAAAGTTGAACTTAGATCAATCCTTCCAGCAACAGTAGTAGTAAGAAAAAAGTAAATTAAGACAGCTTTCCACTCTGCCTCTAGTTAAGAACTTTTTTTATCTAATGTAGTTTGTAGCACACCCCTGAGATGCAGATGAGAGAGAAACTGACAAATAGGAGAGTTCTTCTGCTGATAATCATTCTATTTCACATCTCTCAAGCAAGAGAGATTGCTATGCTATTTGTTGCTGTCTTTTAGTAATGTTTACAATACATTTAGCAATTTTAAATTTGCAGTTTGCAGTTATAGTGAAGAAAAAAGAAAACATTCTTAAAGAATTAGGGACACTAACATAATCAACTTAAAAAAATAACATTGTAAGTTTTGTTTGGTACAAAATAATCTCAGAAGACATATTTTCCTTACCTCAGTTTTATGAATCATATTTTAATTCATAAAAAATGTTCTGCTAAAAGATCCTATGTGATTATGTGATGATCATTACATTTAATACATCACGAATCACTTATTTCCATTGTTGCTCTGTCCCTTTCTACTATTATCAAATACTTCAGGTAAGTGAGCCCAAACTCCCTCTAGGAAAGTATTTAAACATACAGACATGTAAGCTTAATTTCCCTGCTGAACAGGTTTTAATTCTCCTGCTTAAATATCTCATATGGCTGGGGTTATAATGGCTCACTATATGATTGAAATTTCTCTCTCTCTGAGTACATGTGAACAGTTCAGCTGCTTCTGTATTGCATCACTCTTAAAGCACATGGAGCCATACCCTTCCAGTCAAATATTTTTACTGATTCAGACATTTACAACATTTGGATATGTCTTGGGTTATGGAAGCAAAAATGTGTATTCTGTTTTCACCTGCTGAAAGCAGTTGGGGAAATTTTTTTTCTTTATCTCTTCTTACTCTGCAGGGAGGGGGGCAGATGCCTTCTGATAATGGTTCAGCTGTTAAAACCGGGTGGGGTACTGTTTCTTATCTCTTTCACCACCCATCCTCCCTCCAGGGGGATATTTTCTGCTAATGGGCCATTAAGGCTCACCAATGACATGACACATTTACATCATCCCATTGTGAGATGCTCCACCCAGTGGTTGGGGGTCCAGGGCCCTACCTAGATAAAAACTGAAACTCAGAACACCAGGCATCCTGTTTTCCACTGGATTGCAGAGGAAGGTCAGACTCATCTCACCATCACTGGACCCTTCCCCAGCGGGGTCATCTCTACTCCAACAGAACCACATCTGTTTCTCCAGGAGGACTGCTTCCAAACACCCTGACCAACAGGGTGTCAGGTCGTGTCCCTGACTCTGTCAGGGTTTTCTGGGTTTTTTGTTTGTTTGTTGTTTACTTGTCTTTTTTTTTTGTACTATTACATTTGTATCTTTAACATTCCTAGTAAAAGAACTGTTATTCCTATTCCTAAATCTTTGCCTGAAAGCCCTTAATTACACAATTATAATAATTCGGAAGGAGGGGGGTTTACATTCTCCATTCCAAGGAAACTCCAGCTTTTCCTAGCAGATACCTGTCTTCTAAACCAAGACAGGATATAATCAGTGTCCCTGGAACCTTTGCTGGAATCATTACAGGGACTTTGGTTCACCAACAAAGCTTTGAAATGCAGGAGGTTTTGCAAAGAATGTTGCTACAATTTCTTCGCTAAGTTCTCCTCAAGATGTGTATACTTAGGAAATGGTCTCTAATTAAACTGAATAGTCAAATAACTTACATGTGCTGTTCATAGATGCAGTGGAATATGTGGAAATAAGGATGTGCAGTTTGTGAGGATGTCTTGTTAGTGGGTACTCAACACAAAAGGCTAGGAAAAGATACAGGAAAAGCAATACATTAAACACCCAGATGCACATACCCAAACAAGCCATAGATAACAGAGACAGTATCAAAGACCAGAGATTTCAGGTGCCTGATTGAGACAGGAAATGGATAAAACCACTCAAAGCCTTGAGAAGATTCATCCAGATGTTTTGTCACTGATAAGAAGTGGGAAATAAGATTATCCTGACATTTATACTAAAGAAGAAATTTATTATGGGATATTCAAAGGGGCTTGTGAGATTGTGGATTTTGTAATAGGATGCTTTGGAGAAGGGCCTAAGAAGATAGTGTATAAATGATTTGCTGGTCTGGCACACTTGGTTGCATGAGACCTGGCCATTATCATCACAGTTTGCTAAGTCTTCTTATTAAACCCCTCTCCATTTTTCTACATTTTGTCCTTTTTGTCATTTTTCTACATGAGTGTGCTCTGGATGTCTGTACATATGTGTGTGAGACCTGCCAGTGGTCATGAAGCTGGACTATCTGGTCAGCAAGGAGGGTGGTCTAAGTGGCTGCTATGGAAAATAGAGACTGTGTGCAGATTAAAGGGCCTTATAGGAAGGGGGGCTGACAGCTGGAGAGACTGGTACCTGGGGCTGGCTGCTGGATAGGCTATGGCCTAAGGCCAGAGGGAGGGATCCTTTTAGGTGAGCATGATACTACCAGGTTGCAATCTGCACTAGCCAGTGAGTTACCCCATACAGCCTGGGAGCCAGTTATTGTACAGACCATGGGTCTGGGGCAGGATACTGGACAAACTGGAAGCAGCTACTGGAGGCTTTCTAGGACAGGGCCAGCCACCAGAATGTCCCATTTGTGAATGCACAAGTGTAGGCCCTGTCAGTAAGCCTTGAAGCTAATGAGCCTGCAGTAAAGAATGGGATCATAGAATCACAGATTCATAGAATTGTCTGGGTTCTAAAAGTTATCTAGTACAACACCTCTGCAATGAACAGGGACATTTTCAACATGATTGGGTTTCTCGGAGTCCCAGGCAACCTGACCTTGAAAGGTTCCAGGGATGGGGCTCCTAACACCTCTCTGGGAAACTTGTTTCAATGTCTTGCTACCCACACAATTCAGACCTCCTTGGTCCTGAAGATCACTGGCTTTGCCATCCTTTAGTTTATAGTCCATGGGGACCTTTTTGAATCATACCTTGAATACAGGAAGGGAGCTGTGGGCACGGGCTCCTGCGCCTTACCCTGACTCCTTGAAAGAGCTCCAGTCCCATCAAGTTCCTACATGCCTCCAGCACAAAAGTTTGTGGAGAACAAAAGCAATCACCATGACAAAAAAAAGAGATGTCCACCAAAGTGAAGAATCAAGGTCCTAATTCCCCATTTCCTACAGTAATGGGAAATTAATTAGGAGAAAACTCTTCCAAAGGAGCCTACAGCCCTATCATGTGCTACACAGAAAGCCAAAGAGCTTCTGGCTCCTCTGAATTTGATCTGGAAACAGACACAATTCTTCCTTGACTACCAAACTGATAGCTGGTTGGATCTGAGCCACATTAAACATACCCAACTGATATTATTAAAAGCAAAAATTTATTTTTGCTATGTTCTGTACCTAGTAGAGAACTAGCCTAGCATGACTATCTTCTGTATCACGTAAAGAAGGTGAAATGCTGTTCTGATACAGAATTGTCCAAGTACAAAGGAAAAGATTCTTTCTTGTCCACAAAAATGCCCAGAGGAAAATCTAAATTATGGAGTCAATTTAGTCCTGTACAGAAACAGTGCAATATGTTTCCTGTTATGTAGCAAAAATTCATGGCCAAGTGTTATTGATAAAGAACCCATTTCTTTTTATCTTTCCAGTATATTGAAGAGGGAAGAAATGGTGACAGAGGGGAAATAATGTTTGCACTATTTCTTTTGTCAGCTAGTTTTTCCCATTCTGTTTGGATTTTTGCCAGTTTTCTATTTTGTATCTATATAAGTAATATGTAGGTTGCTGATAAAATCACTTGTCCTTGGCCTCTTTCAAAACACTAGCAAATATATGAAACACCAGAACAAACTTTGTAGTTTTCAGAGAGGGAAAGACTTTCAAATTCATTGACAAATTTAATTCTTTTAGGACTAAAAATGTCACTCACATCCTGGCTCTATCTTGTCATTTCCTTGTCTATTTGTTTTATCCAGAATTGTTAAAGAACAGCTGTTAACTATGGAGGCAGGTACTGCAGAAATCCTAGTGCAAAATTACAGGGCAAAATTTACCTGTGTTACCTTGTTTGCTCACAAGGGCCAGCAAGATACCACATGGTGGTCAAAATTCTTCAGCATTATTAAATCCATTAAGGAGTATTAAATCTATTTAAAAAATTTTTAAAAGCTTTTAAATTTATTTTTATAGTGATGTTTTTTGAGAAAGCCGTCTGCAAAAGTCTTACCTAATCAGTCACATCTTATATCACTTCTTCTGAATTATTTTCTAACACCTTAGGAAAAGTACTTTTCCTTGTCTTGAGAAACTGTGACAACTAATTCATTGTACCCCGAGTACATTGGGGGTTTTTTTTACCTTCCTGTTTGCATATATATATATGTGTGTGTGTGCACGTGTGTGTGTGTATTTAATCTCAGAATCATGGAATCATAGAATGACTTGGAAGGGGACTTGCAGATCACCTACTTCCAACTCCTTGAGGTGGCAGGGACACCTTCATCAGACCAGGCTGTCAGACCAGCTGACAACCAAACTGACCTTGAGATGGAGCATCCACAGCTTCTCTGGGCATCTGCTTCCAATGTTTCACCCCCTTTAAAGAATTTCTTCATAATATCTAACCTAAACCTACACTCTTTTGCTTTGAAGCCATTCTCCCTTGATCTGTCACTACATGTAAGTAGTCTCTATTTTTCCTTAGGCTCCCTTCAGTAATGGAAGGCTGCAATTAGGTCACCCCAAAGCCTTCCCTTTCCGGGCTGAACAATCTCAATTCTCTCAGCCTTTCTTCATAGGAGAGGTGTTCCCATCCCTCTCATCATCTTGGTTGCCTCCTCTGGACTTGCTCCAACAGGTCAATGTCCTTCCTGTGCTGGGACCCCAGAGCTGATGCAGCCCTGCAGGTGGGGTCTCACCAGGGCAGAGCAGAGGGGGCAGAATCTTCTCCCTTGGCCCGCTGCCCATGCAGTTTTGGATGGAGAAAAGGACACATTTGGCTTTCTGGGATGCAAGAGCACATTGCTGGATCATGTCCAGCCTCTTACCCATCAGCACTCCCAAATACTTCCTGACATAGCTGCTCTGGATCTGTTCATGTCCATACCACAACCCCAATCCAGGTGCAGCACCTTGCGTTTGGTCCTCTTGAACCTCATGGGTTTCTCATTGTCCCACTTCTTGAGCTTGCTGAGGTCACGATGGCATCCCATCCTTCAGGTGTGTTCAACTCCATCACTCAGCATGGTGTCATCTGAGGGTGCCTTTCTATGCCATTAATGAAGATATTAAATAACACTGGTCCCAATACAGACCCCTCAGGAGCACCACTTTTCACTGACACTCAACGTGACTTTGGGCCATGCACATATTGCATTTTTTACAGAGGAGATGAGCACATAGAATTATACTGATTAACTTAATGTGTTAGGGAGACAAAGGATAAGTTTAATTTATTCAAAAGATTAATATTTAGTTTTTAATAAGGAGATACTCAGCTGGCCTCAGTGTGCCAGATCAGTCTTTTCATGACTCACACTGAGTAGCAACACGCAGAGAGCATATACAATACAAATCTTGACAATGTAAAGATCTGTAAAAGGGAGACTGTCATAACATAACACACAGAAATACTCGTCTCAGTTTAGGCTTTCATCTGTTTAAAATTCAATTACTAATGGTGAGCATTACTGTTATAACTTTCAAAAATGTGTTTTCATGATCATTATCCTGAAACTCATCATCCCCCAAGTGGTTGATTATCATGGTGTCTGGTTTCAGTGAAGAGGCAGAAAAGTACTACATGCACTTATCCCAGTTAAATATTGACATTAAGTATATCTACTTATACTTATGTATGGGTTGATATGAAATACAGAATTCAGTAAATGGAGATCCCTCATATTTCCATTTGAATTTTCAGTTACCTGAAACAGTGGGAAGCTTGGCAGCTTACTCCTCACTGAGTCAAGTCAATTAGAGTAAATGCTGTTTGTTTACCAACTCAATATACAAACACATAAATGACAATATGGGATCTAGTCTAGTATCTTGAGCCACTTCCTCGGAGATACTACTTTAAATTTGCATTATGCTTTTCAGCAGTCTGACATTCTGGCATGTGCTGTCTGGAGGACTCCTTGTGCCTATGGTGGTGGTCTCTTTTGCCTTGTTTCAAAGAGGTTGGATTTCTTTGCACTTATCAATTCATTTGTTGAGTACATGCTAGGTTTTAGTGTCTATGATAATTTATAACAAGCTGATGAGCACTTTACCTGTGTGGTGTGTCAAGAATCTACTTTGGCTAGCTTAAAGCCTACCACCTGCTAGTTTCATTTGAATCACTTACAGGGTATTGTAAGTCAGTGAAAAAGTGCTTACTATAGACTTATTTATAAGTCTATAGTAACTCAGTTTTTCAGACCATTTCTGTGTTTTCCCTCAGTTTGAAAAGTCCTCCTATACACAGTAATTTCTTATAGAAGAGAAATAATTTTTATAACTTTGCTCATCCTTGTAGCCTTTACCCAAACACAGATACATTATAGGATATTATTACTTTGCTACCCCACAAATTTTGACATTCAGGTGGAGGAACGGAGGCAGAACTTCAAATAGAACTCAAGATGAAGGTATGTAATGGACTTATACAGAAGCACAATGATTTTTCAGTATTTTGTGGCTTTTTTTTTCTCTGTTCCATTTCTAGTAACTATTTACCTTCACTTTTCTTTACTGCTATAGTGTACTGAAGAATCACTTTCACAGATTCTTCTCTCATACTCCTAAGAACTTTTTTCAAACACTAATACTTGGCTCAGAAAACATCATTATAGAGATGAGTTTTATTTTTTTCATTTGTGTTTCCCTTGTACATGATTTCATTTATGTACCATTTCATTTCCAAATCCCTTATTATTATGCAGATTTTATTTTTATAATTATTAACTCTCATTCTTTGTCTTTATTAGCTAGTATCATCAGCAAACTTTCTCAAACAATTTTTTCCAGGTCATTTATAAGTATTTTGAATAAAAATTGCTATCAAAGGCTTTTATTTATGATGTCACTTTATCATAGAAACCAGGTAATAATGTTTTTTTTTGCTTCTTGTAGCTTAATAACTTGCTCATCCATCTGAAAACCTAAACTCTTTTGCTGTCAAAAGTAAATTTCTTTAAGAGTGTTTGGAGAAGGATCTTCCTAAATGCCTTTTGGAAATCCAGAGAAATGTATCAACTTGATTAGTATTATTTACATGTTTCAAGAACTCTAATAGATGATTCTGTAACTAAAGTAATTCTGATTCAACTCTTATGTATTATATAAATTTATCTATGTGTTTACAAGTCCCTCTCATTTTGCTCACTAGAGCAGTTTACTCGGCTGCAGTTTTTCAGATTTTGTACAAAACTCTCTAAAAACCACTTCCACTTTAACCCTCTTCCAGTCATGAGGCAGTTTAGGAAGAAATGAGTCAACACAATTCATAAATCAGTTAATTATTTTTCAGTTCCTACAGAACACTTAAACAAATTACAGCAGAAATTTGACATTTATGACCCCATCAATTGCTCTGTAGCATCTTATACTAATATTTCAGCTCAAGATGATACTATGACAATCACATCCAGGAAGACAGTTTGACCTCTCCATGTAAGCCAGATATAGGATTTTGTATGGCCACAGAAGTGAAACAATGCCCAGTATACCTTCAAATAAAGTAAAATAAAGTTAAGGAATGGTTGCAGGAGTCAATCTGACTTGCCTAGCAGTCAGACACCCACACAGTTGCTTACTCACAGCCTCTTGTCCACAGCACAAGGCAGAAGATAGATTAGAAAACCTCATGAATTGAGATAAAGACATGAAGATCAGTTAGCAATACTTGTCATCAGCAAACAGAGTCTGGTGAGAAACAAATTTAATTTATTGACAATTAAGTTTGGATAGTTGAAAAACACAGACAGATTAAAACATCACCTTCCCCTCACCCTTTCCTTTTCCCTCTTACATTCCTGACGCTTCTACGTTTCTCCTCCTTGTTCAGGGCAGGTGAATAGGGAGCAGTCTGAGACAATTTCTGTCTACAGCCCCTTCATCCTCACACTTGTTCCCTGCTCTGGTGTGGGGCCTCTCCAAAAGTTCCAGTCCTTCAGAACAAATCTGCTCCAGATTAGAGCCCTCCATGAGCACAGTGTCCACATTTGGTCCACTGTGCTCTCTTGCACAGTCTGCGGGGGAATCTCTGCTCAACACCTAGAGCACCACCCCCCCTTCCTCCTTCTCTGACCCCGGTGACTGCAGGGATGCTTCTTATCTTTTTTTAGCTCACTCCTCACTGCATGCACCATTTTCACCCATTCTCCCAGAGGCACCACTCTCTCTGTTGACAGGCTCAGTTGTGCCCATCACTGGGTCCATTGGAGCTGACTGGGAATGACTGTGTGCAGCATGGAGCAGCTCTGGCCTCTCCTCACAGAGGCCACCCTGTAGCTGCTTTACCAGCACCTGGCACTGCCAGCACACACAGTGCCTGAATTTCCTGTAAGCCACCAGAGGTCCCTGGGAAGGGGATCAGCCAACATGTTCCACTGAGAAAGAACTTGCTGTGACAGATGCAGCATTAAGAATGTGAAGACACACAGAATTTAGCAGTGGCCAAACTGAAGACATCCACTGCAAAGAGGCTTTGTTTTCATACCAAAATTAGTGTCTAAATTCCTTCTGCATTGACTGGAGAATCAGATTCGCATCAGTTGCCATAATATTTCCTAAATGAAGGCTGAAGTAAAAACAATACTAAGAAACACCAAAGGAACAGAGTACCTCAAATCCTTCTTCTCTCTTTGGGTTAAGTACATGAATGGCAAAAACTCCCTGAAAACTAAGTCTAAATTTTCTCTTTTAAAACACAAAGGAGCATAAGATAATGAAAACCATCCAATTCCTAAGAATAGACAGATTCCCTTGAGCTGAGGAGCTCTGGAGTCTACAAGTCTCCACACCCCAGGGAGAATGCTTGAATGAGCCAACCATCTAAAAATGTGAAATTTACCAGTTCATCAATTGATGATGACACAGAACTCCAGATGTGTCTAGAAGACTAAAGCTGGAGTTGTACAGTCTTCCATCTCCAGTGCTTCTTAAGAGTAAGCTTAAGTGTCACCTTTGCTCAACAGGTACAAATCACATTTTTGGTGCTCGGTGTATGGAGTGCTTAGTCACACTATTGGTGATTCCACTCATCTCAATACAGTGTTGAAACAGCTGGCCAGTGGTGATTATATGATTCACCAAAGGTCAAAAGCACTGCAACTGTGCTGGGAAATTGAAATTATTCCAGTTAGGCTAGTGTTGCTATGACTTAGGTATCTTTCTTACTCTAACCACAAGACAATCAAAGTAGCTACAAAACAACTTTATGTTCTAGGCAGATGGAAAGAATCAGGAACTCCTGAGGTTGCCAGATTGTAGTTTGGGTCTAACTACTACAATCATCCATGTAAAGATTATGGAGGAAAAATTACTCAGGGGAATAAGATTACCAAGGCTAAAATAATTACTTTTATGTATAAAGAAGAAAGCTCTGCATGAACTGTAGAGCTTCTGAGATAAACAGGCACATATGATTATGTCAGTGTAATTTTCAGAGAGTTGAGAGAAGTGAAGTGGAAGTTTTTGTCCCCCAAGGAACTGTTTTTGCAGCCCACATCAACAGAGGCATACCCACTGCACAGTGCCATGTAGCCTGACTCATCACAAGAATAATTTAATCTTCAGAACTTTCAAATTCTTATCTCTCTGAGCCACTTAGGTTCAATTATTTTAATTAAAATTAAAATGAGATTACAATTCTCTGTTTGGAGTTTCAATGGTCACTAGGACTTTACAGCATTAGGCAATGTCCCTTTCATATTAAAGGATTTGAGAAAATGTCTCACATCCAGGTATTTTATACTATCCCAGTACTGTTGATCTGGATTTATTTTGCTGCTTCCTCTACAACTGCTGAAAAAATCAGCAATTAAAGAGGAAGCAGCAAAATTATTCCTGGGCTTGATAAGTAATATAGCCAGAAAAATGTGCAAGGTCCAGATTTTCCCAAAAGTTAAATAAATAGAAGCTCCATTGTCAAAATTAATTTCCATATAGTATAAAGCATGGCTCAGAACTGCTTTTGCTAAATACTCTGGCCTTTTTTGCTTTTCTCATTTTTTCACAGATTGTTTATCTTTCCCCCATTTCCATCTTTTTATAAAATTATTAATATTCTCCGTGTACTCATTTACCTGTTCCTTCATCTTCTGAAAGACCTGGGTATACATAGTGCAGTAACATTTCTCACAAGTTATAAGTGTGACCTGTATGATATAAGCCAGCATTTAAGCAACAGGTACAGGCGATGGGTGACTTAATTATAGCTGAATTTTAGCTGACTAAAATAAAAGAAATCAAGAAGGGGTTGTATTGAGTTTGCATGGCCAGGTTTTGGTAGCAGGGGACTACAGGTGTGGCTTCTCTGAGGAGCTGATAGAAGCTTCTCCCATGTTCAACAGAGCCAATAGCAGCTGGCTCCAAGATAGACCTGCTGCTGGCCAAGGCTTAGCCCATCAGTGATGGTGATAGTGCTTCTGGGATAATGCATTTAAGAAGGACAGGAAGAAACCCTGCAACTGCAGACAGAGAGAGGAGTGATAATATGGGAGAAAAACAGCTCTGAGTACACAAAGGTCTGTGAAGAAGGCGGGGAAGGAGGTGCTTCAGGCATAGGAGCAAGGATTCCCCTGCAGACCATGGTAAAGCAGCTGTGCTCCTGCAGCCCATGGAGGTTCACGATGAAGCAGAGATCCACCTGCAGCTTGTGGAGGACTCTAAGCAGGCAGATATACCTGGAAGAGGCTGTCACTCCATGGGAAACCTGCACTGGAGCAGGCACCTGGCAGGACCTGGGGCCCCATGAAGAGGACTGTCACTCTGCAGGGGTATGGAGCAGGTTTGCAGGCAGGACTTGTTGTCCTGTAGGACAGTACTTGCAGGAGTAACCTGTTCTCAAAGGACAGCACTTTGTGAGACACACAAAGGAGCAGTTCATGAAGAACTGCAGCCTGTGGGAAGGACTCACTGCAGAAGTTTGTGGAGGATTGTCTCTAATGGGATACTCAAGTTTGATTATTGCCTGGGCAGTGTCCAGTGCTAATACAAAACTGTAGGAAAGTCAGGTATGCAAATTCATGTCACCTATTTAACCACAGAGAAGCATGTATTAAGGTCCCTTTCCATTTTCATCTCCTTTTTGTTGTGCTTCCCGACAGTGCTGACATACTCCATTTCATTTCATCATGTGAGTCTCTATTTTTGTATCCAGCATTTATTCATTTTTTTTTTGTCTGCATTTCTGTTCTCCGGCATAAGGGGTGAAAGGAATACAATTGATTTAACTTATGTGTTTTATGAAGAGAAAGTATCTTAAATTAACTGCTAAATGTGTCTGCCTGTTTAATGGAGAGAACCAACTTCCAAAGACCCCTAGCTAGGATACAAATCTATTATATTCAGGTAGACCCCTTTTGTGGTTACTTTAGGCATAGGTTAGGAACTACAAGATGGAAATTATTCCCTTTGCTAGACTTGTAATGGGCATTTAAGTTTCTGATCCCAAACTGTTTTGCTGATAGACTAAGCTGACCTTGGAGAAGGTCAAATTTTACCTGAGTTTCCTACAATTCTGAATCTAAGGAGTCCCTGATTTGTTGTCAATTATACCTAAACAGGACTAACAAACTCGTAATTCTTCTAACTGAACTGAACTTCTCATGACTGTGAGGCTCTATTTCTTTTTGAAGTATTTTGAGAACATGCCTTATGCCTGAAATTCTTCTACCTGCTGGGATCATATGGAAAGGATGATTCTATCTTGCCCACTATGCCGTTGTGATTCCTGGAATAACTGCCTCCCAAAAGTAAACACAGGTTTTATTCCTAAAAGGACTAGCTAGTGCACTCCAAGAGATAATCTGCAATGCACACACAGTGTGGACTGCCATGGAAACCAGGCCTGGGAGCGATTTGAGAACAAAGTTATTTGACACTGTGACAGTATTTCGATCCTCCATATCTGCCTTGTAAATTTAGTCCTTCAGAGATAATATAGTATTTCATTACAAAAGAACAACATGAATAGAAAAACTCTTCAGGATCTTTTTAAACGGAATGTATTACTTTAATCACAATATGATCAAAGGCGTGCAATGGGAAGCTGGCCACTGTGACAGAATAACAACTTCCTGGTGTAGAAACAAGAGAAGTGTGTGCAGCCACACTTGTCATTTGTCATAGTGAGAATGTTTGACTGATGCTGAAAATCAAAGCAAGAATTATCTATGAACCACAACACAAAAGCACTGCACAGTAAATCTCTCATCTAGCAATTAGACAGCAAGTGAGCAAGACATGGATAACAAGAATGCCTCTACATGTCACTTCAGGGTAACATTTTAAGTAGAAGAATCCTGGAGAAGTGAAGAAAGATAATCAATATGGTTATTAATGACCCTAATTTCACACAAACATCTGGGAAATTAAGCATGCTCTTTAGGAGTTGTTTCTTGCAGTAACTTGTAAAGGAATGAATAAGTTGCAAGCCAAACTTCATGTCAATATATTGAGTGGTGTGGTAGCAATGATATTTCAGCCTGGAAACTTTTCAGAAATTAAATACTAATAAAAAACATCTTAAAACATTTTCCAAATACTTTTCTTTTTGTTTTGTTTTGTTTTCTTGCATGCAGCTTTACCTTTACAGCTAAATACTTGGGTTCTCTTGAATCTGAATAGCTCAGATTTAAAATATAAAAATAAATTTAAAACTTATGGGGGAAAGAGGCACTTAAGTGAAAAAGTCTATATGTTGCATTTAATACAACACATTGAAGTAAGAGAATAAGATTTTGTCAAGTCTTCGGAAAAACTCTGCATTCTGAATGTTTCTGCAGAGGCTCATAGTAAACTTCCCTTTAGGTTGAAAGTGACTTGAGTGAACACTGGTTAGGCATTGATAAGGGTCTAGCTTTTTATACTAGTGAAGCGCAGAACAAATGTGCACCTAAATTTTGCACATCTTATAGCAAAATCTTCTTACCAGAATAGACTCATTTTCACCAACGCTAGCACTACACTGCCAACATACTTGGAGAAAAGGCAGTTTGACTCGTGTATTGTGGTTTTTAGGACTGAATAATATTCATTAAAGTGCAATCTTTGTAACTCATAGTAAGTGCCCAGAGTTTTCCCACTTGGCTCAGTAAGTGTTCCATAAAATATTGGTTTCTTTTATTTTTAGTTTCTTTAGAGTGGAAAATGATCATGTTCTGTGCCATTGCATGCTGTTTGACCTGAAGAAAGTATCTAATATATTCATAAGCTTAAATTCCATTGAGAGCTATTCATGTCCAAATGTTTAGTTGATTGTGTTCACCATTTCTAATAATTCAAACAAGCAATAAGAAAGTGGTAGGCAAGCAGTGATTAAGAATACCTGTTATTCATAATCATTTTTGTCTAACTGGTTAACATAGCAATTATATCTTGATTGGAAAGCTTTTTGAAGAAGAATACCTGGCAGCTAAATCTTGAATTTGGGCCCAAATATTAAACCAAAAATCTAATTCTCTCATACATAACTGTACGGCAATAGATCTGAAAAACTGAACCAAATTTCTCATATGTTAACTGTGATTGCTGATGTTAACTAATCAGTTTTCTGCCTGTAGCATCACCTTTACCTATGAAGTGAATGGTATTGAGAAGACATGAATCAGCCTGCAAGTTGTTTTAAATCAAATCTTTCAAAAACAATGCACTTCCATGAACTTAAGGATGATGAGGTAGAGACACTCCCCAAACCATTTCATTTAGAACTGGTGTTTTTTCCTGGCAGTCACCTGTAGGTAAGGCCCAGCCAGGGACCCTTCTCTGTTTCATGGCTGAGAACTGCAGTCAGTGATTTCTGTTTTACCCATGCACCTCTGATTTAGAATGGAAAAGAGCAAAGCTTCAGGTAGCTTAGGTACGTGATGAGTTTGGCCTCAGGTCCTGGATCAGCTTAGAAGTGCTTCTGTCTTTCTTGCAAGGACACTTCCAATAGACTGAGCTTGTTCCTGGTTTCCTATACCCACATATATGCATGGTGTAGAAAACCTATAATGCCTTATAGCCTAAGAAGAATTACATGGCTGTTACATGGGAAAAACATAGACTTTTGCAAAATTGAGCTGGATTGATAGTTTTTCTTTGCTTTGCTCTTAGTCTTCTGGACTTCTATTGTGGTTTGATTTCAAGATTTTGTTGTTGCTGTTGTGTTTACTCTTTGCCTCTTTTCTAGTTAGAATCATTATACTCAACTTTTCTTTACATTAAATTTGTCATGGTTTTGTTATGTATAACAAAGGAGGGAATTCAGCCACCTGTTCATCACTTTTTATAGTGGCTGTGACAGCAATCTCTCAGACATTACAGAAGTAGGTCCACTGTCACTTACTCCGCCTCTTTTTCAACACAGTCTATCTTAATTGAAAATATTAACTAATGTTTCCTTCACCTTGCTCATAGCCAGATATATCCATGATATATCCATAAATTGCCATTATCTGTTACTATGCATAGGCATTCCTGTTCTGAGGCTAAATTTGGCTTTAATGCTGTACAATATCTAAAGAACAGTAGCTATAAATGTTACAGCAATCTATAACAATTAAACCACAATGCCTTTATGAAAATTTTTTTCTGTTCTCTTATTTATTGACAGATTTTTTTTTTTTAATTACAACACAATGAAATGATGGTAAGTACATAAGATGCAATAGTATAAAAAGCCATTTTAACCCTTCCCTTGGTTAAGACACTTACAGCAGACAAGAACTGCCCCACCCCAATTCCCCCCTTCTCAAATGAAAACAAAAAATAAATATAAATTAATAAATATAAAACAAATCACTGCACAGCCCTTAACTCTTTGATTGCCATGGCAAGAACCATAATGATGATTCCAGCGTGTGACGTTCGGTGGTTAAAGGTTGCCGCAGCAGTCAAAGGGTTATAGCATTGTAAACATAAGTACTTTGTTGAAAATGTTCAGTCATGTTAATGGTCTACAGCAATGAGATTATTATCATGACCCCTTGACCTTTAGTGACACAACAGTATAAGGAGTTAAAGAGATTAGCTTGGTGAGCTGTTACATAGATTAATTAACCCATTTAGTTTAACAATGCACTATGAGGTCTTGATTTACTAACAAAAGACTACTTGTGTATAATAAAACACTGTTCAATGCATTGATCAATAAAATCAATGAAAAAAATCAGTCTAAGCACCACAAAATTTTGCCTGATTATATCTGACAGTCATAATACACTTTAGCACCATTTAGTCAGCCTTGCATTTGCACACAAACAAGCTTTGTGTTTGTCAGTAGAAGCTACCTGAAGGAATAACATATGTCAGTTATAAAAAGGTTACCGTATAAAATGCTGTGTGAGCCAATAAAATAAAATAACAATAATAAAATGAAATTCATTTGCAGAAAGCAAATAAATGCTCCAGTTTTTTTGATACTAACATACATCCTAAGAAGCGGAACATGGGCATGAAATGAATATGGAGCTATGCAGAGAAATGGGAATAAAAATGAGAAATTTGTTTCCCACAAGAGAAATCATCACATCCATATTCTGACTTATTTGTCAGACTGAAAATTAAATGAACACCTGTAGGGTGGTTGAAGATACAGAGCTTGAAGAGTTGATGTTTAACAATATGTGAGTTATAGGATCATGTTATGCATAAAACCACTTTCAGAGATATTCTGTCAACTGCACAAACACCCTTGTCTCTGCATGAAAGGTTGATTTCCTCTTTCTCAGACATGGAGGATAAATAAGCAAATCTGGGTGGGCAGATTAGTAGCTTCTAGCTAACATATTGGAACCAGAACAATTTCTGTTGGAATTACAGGGATAAGGGAATGTCAACAAGAGGGAAAATTGAATCAGCTGCTAAAGTAACACTCAATAAGCAGAACAAAGGAAGAAATCAAGTTCTGATAGATACAAGAATACAGAACCTGGAGAGAACGCAAGGTACGTGTTAGAGAAACTAGGATGTGTATGAAGCTTGGAAAATAATGTACCCTTCTTGTATATATCCATATCAAACTCTAGTTGACTACAGACTGACAAAACTAGCTGCACATGCTTTAACTGCTAACAATACTACCACAGGACTGGCAAGGAGAAGACATTGCATCCCTCAAACAGTTTTTGATCATATAGGAACATCTATAACATAAAGCAAACCTCAGAAGTCAAACACCTGCACCTTTCGCTGCAAGTTGTGTCAGAACTGGGCAATAAATCCAGGACTACAGTTGCAGATGACAGAGAGAGTTCTTTATATGTGATTCCGAAAAATTAGGATCAGTAGGAAAACAGTGCATAATAGCAAAGCATTCTGCCATGCAACAGTGCCAGCCTATTATGCTACAGCAGTAAGATAATGGTAATTGATGTACATGTATGAACTGACTTGTGGCAGAAGGAGTCCAGCCATAAAATTCTTGCCTGAATATCCATGACACAGATTATAGGCATCAGAATGCAAAGGAGAAAGAGAACAGGTTAAAGATGAGAACTGGAACCGCTGAAAATAATACAGTGTTGAAATGCAGCTTTCTCGTCTGCTCACCTTTCAGAGATGTGATAAGCCATACCTAAAAATGGTATGCAATGGCTAGCATCAACAATGGTAGGTCTCTGCTGCTATACTATTGTACATCTGACAAGTCAAGTAGTTCCAAGATGCAAATAAAGAATCCACGATGATCAGCCCTGGCCGTATCATGCCTTTTTCACAAAAGACTTAAGGATGGCAATGTTAATGGATGGCAAAGACTTCAATAATCTGCTGTAAATTAGAGTTCAGTGTTGGAGCACTGGACAATAAACAAGATTTAGTGAAAGATATAATCAAGTTCCTCAACTATTTGTAGGAGATTTGAGAAAGTATTACCTCTTCATTTTAGACATAAAAAGCTGTAATTTCTAGTGACAAACTGTAAAAAGTTGTACATGGTTAAAAGTGAGATAGACAACAATTTTTTTTTGCTTGTTTATATAATGAACATATAATTTCCCACTTGCTTACCAAGAGAGAATATAAAATTAAATATTGCCTTAATTAGGAAACATATCAGGGTGCAGTGAGAAAAGGGGATGGAGCGGAATCAGAAGTGTGACTGTATTTATCAATTTACATATAGAAATAGAACTAGATCCATCCAAAGGCCATACAAATATTTCCGTCATATCAAACACTTCAGGACTATCACAGAAATAAAGATACATGGCTGTAATATAGACTAGTAGAGATTACAGACTTCCTTGTCCTCCAGTATTTTATTCAGTGAAGCTCTTCAAATCATCTTGGATCTAATTTCTGAGAACAAACAGAAGGACATTTCACTGTGACCAGTTTTTGCACAGAGATTCAGGTTAATATTAGTTTGACTAAATCTATCTCAAAAGATTTTGATTGCAGCAGATAAATAATGTACTATATATTACTATATATATTTGCAGTCAGATTTAGAGCAACTATATTGAGAAGCTTTTTGACTGACTGCTATCTGGTGGATGATGACTCCAAATACACAAATCAGTGGACTTTGTACAGCCTAAGAGATATTTTTGCTGTTGGGGGCCAATAATACTTTCCAAGCTATCACCAAGTTCACGGTAATATCTCTTCTCTTTTACTGTTGATTACATGAAATTTTGGTGGTGTTAGTGATCCTTGTCTCCATTGCTTTTTGAAAAATTGGTGTTGTAGTTGCACTTGTAAGTCAAAATGTTTTCATTCCTTTTCCTGTTTTCTTTTGGTAATTGAAAATGGAAATGTTCTTGTGCTATTTTTCTTGTGTCTGTCTGTAGGCTTTGACCAAAAGACCTAGTTGGTTTTCCTCTGGGTCCTAGAGGTTGTGGAAAGAAAGATCATGACTAGTTTAAGTTTCCTCTGAGAAAGACTTCAACAGGGTGTTAATTTAAAACTGTATTTGTAATCACTGTGATCCAAGCACTGCTATCAGTACACATTCCTCTGAAGGTGGGAGTGTGTTTTGGATGGTGAAAAGGAAGGATCATGAACCTTGATCTATCCTGTAAAATGATTTTCAACCAGACACAGTAAGACAATACTTGAAAAGTGGTATCTTCATGTTTTGGTAACACAGTAAAGATAGATGTTATGTATATGTAAATACATGTATGTATGTGTATATATATATACATGCTTGACAATGCTTTACCTATTTAATTACCTAGAGTAAGAGTTGGGGATAGAGTATTATAATCATCACACATTCCTTCAATTCTGGATTCCTATTCAAGGTTAAATTTCATTGAGTATAATGATGTCAGTTATTTCCGTAAGCTGTGAGTATTGGCTGTTCTGAAAGGTTTTTTGATTGTTTTCGTCTGCCTGGTGATGCATGGCCAGAATTCATAGCACTTTATCACATGAGGTAAAACACAAACATGGACATATAAGCTGCAGCTATGCCTTGCAGGTATGAATTGCAGTTGTCATGGTCATTTAAAACAGCGCTGTAGGTTGCTGATGATGTCTTCTGAATGCATGTCATCACATGTACCATTTCCTAAGTTACACAATTATACTTTTGTCCAAGCAGACAAACTGCATGGACGTGACTTCAACACAGTGTTCCCCCAAAGATATGAAGGTGATCAGTATGTGAGCACTGGCAATTTTGTGGCAATGGCCAAGCATAGCATATACAGTATATTCTTCTCTGTTTAGAATCATCGTATGCCCAAACATGAGGCCGTCCATTACCTGCAATGTATCAATTATAAACCAGTACTTTTTGAGATCTATTTAATATAATTCAATTTTAAACACTGACAGAGAGTAGTAGAAACCATCATTTTGGAAAGTGATGGAAAAAGTGATACTATGGAAAAACCTATTTTCTCTTCTTTAAGGCTGCAAAATGATAGTAATAGAACCAAATTTTTTATACTTTACAAACATGGATTACCTGCTGACACTAAGTACTCTTCGCTTCAATGAGGCAGATGAATTTGTGCACAGCCATGTAAGCTATGATTGTGTATGTAAACTGGGTGTTAAATACCAACACATTAGGATGGAAATATGAATTAGAAACATAATTTTATGACTCAACACACAAGTGTTGAAGTGGTGCAAGTGGTGAACCCATATGGACATTCACTGATTGACAGAGTTACAGTGTTCTGTTGCCAATATATAAGTAACACAATACTTCACTAAAACCCCTTTCAACTCCATTGTCATATTGTTAAGGGCTAACCAGGTACTTTAGGAACTTATTTTATGTCAGCATTCTGTTACTAATCCCAGTTGCCAGCAAGCCAGTTCCTGGAATGATGGATTGGCAAATGGGTTACCAAGACACATGCATGGCACAGAATGAATGGGATTATTCCATGGGATGGAGACAATGTTCAGAATATATTTTACTGCAAGAGTGAAAGAAGGAAAAAAAAAAAAGGTCATAGAAGGCTATGAATTAAGATATGCTGCTCCAAGAAGATTAAGGTTGTAGTTATAAAAAGGACATGATCAATTTCATATGGTAGAAATTACTATTAAATAAACAGAAAACCTTAGTTTATGTGGTGTCTATAGTAATAATAAACTGTCGACAATGGTGTTCTACAGAAGCTGAAGAAACTTAAGCTGTGTGACTGGAAACCTTCATTACATCGTAAGTGGCTGGCATGTTTAATGATTATTTTTTATGAAGCTTTACTGTGACAGCAAATAGCACTATGCTGCATACACATCCAAGTACAGAAAACTGTCTTTAGCATGCTAGTTTACATCAGCCTTTCTTCATTTACGTCTTCTGTGCATCTAAAATTTATTTCATCTATACTGTTGGTAGACCAGAGCAATACTTAAGGCCATCTCCACAAAGTAAACATACTTTATGGACACCACTCACAGAATATCTTCTTTTAAAGACAAAATGAGCAGCTGCAATTCCAAATGTTAATTAACTGACCATAATTTGCAGATGATATTCTAAAGCTTAGGCATACTGGGAAAGAAGACCTGTCTATAATGCATGCATTTAATGCTGTCTACATCCTTCCTTGAAATACATTTTGATTTTAGGAACAGATGCTTCCTATGCTCACACACTGATGATCCCTCAACATATGATCTGATTATTATCGGGCATTCCTACTTACATACATACACACATACATACATACATCTATCAAATAATTCCACATCATACAAAATCTATGCTGCCTAACCTTAGAGACTACCTTAGATCAAGCCTCAAATGGAGCCAGTGTGCAACAAGTGATGGATTACTTTTGATGTTTACCAGACATTTTCAGCATTGACGGCACTGATGATAATGTCTTTCTCCATCAGCCTCTGAAATGTCATACGGCAAGACACAAGAAAGTGTTAGACAGATTTGACTCACACATTACATATTTTTCATGAGACTAGTGGCAGACAATTCATTGAATTACATGCATATATCAGAGATTAATTTTATGAGCACATGGTTCATTTACACCTGATTTTGTAACTGACATATGTTTAAATGGTCTTATCTCATGGGAACCACTCTGTCTGCAGTCTGTGTAGTGGGAGCTAAGGAACTATGCCTAACATTACAGTACTGGGGTATCACAACTATACCATTGTATTGAATAACTGGTTATCTGTTCCTCAGCTTCCAGACAATATTATTTTATTTATAGCACAGCTGGACACCTAGGTGGCCAGTGACATTTGTTTCCTCAGCTGATAGTAATGATTTCCCTTACAGCTCATAGACCTGCAGTCATCTATTTATACTTCTGGAAAAAGAGGTGTCCAGAGACAGTCCTGACAACAACAAAAGGGAAACTGGGAGCTACTGTTCTGTAATGGCTGCTTCACATCTCCCACTACCATGGTGCATGGCTTATCACCTCTGCAGTAGGTGATAAAACTTAGGCCATGTTGTAAGGAGAGATGGAAGCCAGGACAGAGCAAGTCCCTGCAGTCACATCCTTGTTCCCCTGCTGAGTCATCTCATGCTCTTTCCAAAGTAAGGCTGCTAATGGTATGGTAGTTTGCATTTCTACTACCTTAAAAATCCAGTGCCTGGAACATTCACTGTTCAGTTTACTATATGTGTGTTTTAAGATTTGTCCTAAGAATGGTTCAAATGAAAAAAAAAAAAAAAAAA
>VYXD01005127.1:1228160-1282608 GCA_013397195.1 Hylia prasina
AAAAAAAAAAAAAAGGAATGTAATGTTTCCATTGCTAATAGGCAGACCAAATTCCTACACTATGCACTTTTTCTAACCAACAAGCTAGAATTAGATTCTATATAATTTGGTACCAAAAGCTACATTTAACTGACATTTAGATTGTAAAGTAAGACCCCCCAAAAAGTTGAAAATTCAAAAATTAAGCCTTACACTCTGTTCTTAACCCACCGTGTTATTAGCACAGGAGTCTTGATTAAGCAAGCAACTGGGGATGTGAAGTATGCTTCTATGAAAAAGTGTAAGTCTGCCCCTTATGTTTGGATCTATTAGCGTATGTTATTTTAATTCACAAAATCAGCCTTAAAAAATCTTTTTCTTTAATTATCCCCTCCCTTTTCCCACTTTGAAAGAAGAAAAAGAACAAAAGTTCATAGGAATATATAAAATATGTATTACATTTATTCAGGAGACTTGAAAGGGCTCCTTTGGAGCCATTTGAGTCTCTCCATCCCAGCCTATCCAGTAAATATACAGTTACATATTTTGAATTTTTTTTTTTTGATAAAAATCGATTTTGTCTACAGTCAATAACCTTTTCATAGGTGTAGATATTGAAAAGCCAAAGGAAACACTGCCATAATCTACTCTGCCCTTCTGCATCATACAGACCAGAGTACTCTGAAGATACACAACCTTGTGTAGTCAGCTTGATAGACTGTATCTGATTAACACAACACATATTCAGTTTTGTATTGTTTCAAAGTACAAATTATGACAATCAATATGGAAATGTTTATTAAAAGAGTTATGGCACATGAGCAGGAACCCAGATTGCAGAACAGAAAATATTTTCAAATTTCTTCTTCTTAATTCTGATAGTTATAGGCCCTTGTAGAGAAACAACTATTCAAAAAATAAAATTGTCTTAGAACTTTTGCTAATTTGAGTTCAGAATTAGGTCAGGCAACATCATTAATTTATTCTGAAATTCTATAATTTGAAACTAGCCAGTATGTATTTGGAAATTCCAGTGAACACAAATGCTCCTACATCTTTTAGTTGAAGCAAACCTCTATGACTGTGTTACAACCTACTCAAAACATGAGTATATAACAGAAATGTTGACATTATCTTGCTTTGCGTGACATAAGCATGCCAATATAATTTTTTTTCTCCTTCTCTATGTATATAGCACATATGCACTTTTAAGTAAAAGAAAATAGATTCAGCGATCAACTTATCATGTGTTCATGTATCTACGATGTACCATATACCAAGCACTAGAATTATCACACTTACCTTCCTGTATAATTACAGTTAAATTCTCCAAACACAAATATTTTTGTTACCTTATCAAAGAACAACAGTCAACATGCTCAGCACTTCGTTACTGTCAGGGAAACGGTTGCAGAAAAAGTTAAAGCTGCCATGAAAGATATTTCAAAATTGAAATGAAATTTTCAAGTGAATAAAAAAACTGATGAGATGCTGTTCTGACTTAAATAATAATAATAAAAAAATCTCCTATTGTAGAAGAAAAGCAATACAGAGTAAATAGTTCTTTTAGTATTTTCCTCCAACTATCCTAGGAAAAAAAAAATTGGAACAGCAACATCAATCACTTTGTTCTGTCCATAGCAGAACATAAGTTATAGTAGTTTGTTGACAATAAAAAATTCTCAATGGATTAAAATGTGCATGTGTATGTGTATGTTTGCGTGCTTTTGTAAGTATACAAACACACACATCTTAATACATATGAAAAACAGCACAGAATTTTAAATTCACCAAATGAGCTGATTTGCAGCAAAAATCCTGTGCAACTAAATTGTCAATAAATCTATATTTTCAGCAACAATTGTCTTGGATTTACTAAATAGTGCTATGGGCTGATACTGGTGCACTTCTAACCTACAGTACGCAATACTTCTACAAAACATCTCCAAAATGCCATCTGCATTGCATATTTGTTGTAAAACTATATCTTCTTCTAATCTTCATTTTTGTTAACCATACATATGTATATCTGTTTATGCTCTAAGAAATAATTTGCAATGCTTTATAGCATGCCACATATGTTTGTAAGTCCTCAAATCAATATAAAACCATGTAATTGAAAAAAAGGCATACTATTTTTCATGCTCTGCTCAATATAAATATAAATTCAAGGCAGTCAAGCTATCCATTACCAAAACAATAATAATCATAATATATATGTATATATACCTACACTCTCTAAAAAGTGATCCAGTTATGTGGATTAAGAAACCAGTAAGAAATTGGCTGAACATAGTATAAAAGTCTCATTTTATGTAAAAGCCCATACTGGCCATTTCAAGTATTTTAATACTTTCCTATAACCTTTTCATTAATATCTAGATATTTGTAGAAATAATAATTTTATACTGAAAATTGTATTCAAGTTAAATAAAAATTAACTTCTGCTGTAATTCATTTTTAGAGTGTGCATGTATACATAGCAAAATACCTTTCAACAGACCTATCATAAATATTTTTGTCTATGTCATTTCTCTCCTACTAAAAAACTTCAATTTTTTTTCTCAAATTTTGGATCATGTCTATCAGGCCTTTCAAGAAATAAAACTCTTAGTTCATTTGCAACACCAGATTCCCTTCAGTTTGTGCCAGTTTGCAAGTTAAAGGTCAAAGACATAGGACAATACACTTTAAGGAAATTCAGACAGTGAAGCTGTTCACAGAAGACAATGTTTAACTTGGTAATGACAGTCAACAGGTCAATAATCAAGTTCAAGGCAAGCTGTTCATTGTTGCAAAAGCTACTCCCCTCAAAACCTGGCTTTCATAAAAAGCCAGGTGTCTGACTTTTGGGGTGCATCATTCTGACCATCTTTAAAAAGTTCACAGCCCAGTGACTGTAAAGCCTATCACTGCAAGAAGCAGCTCCTAAAATCAATAAAGAGGTCTGTCAGTTGCTGACTTTTCTCTAGGAAAAAATTATTGATACAAACCTGCTCTGCAGGTCACATGAAAATGACAATACTGCTGTTAGCACAGATTACACAGAATGACAAAATGTTTTGGTGGTCCCTTGGCTCTGTCAGTTGATACCATGTTTGACTGAAGGCCAGAAATTTTAACCCTTTGAGAACTATGATGAACATGCAAAGGGGTAACACACCAGAGGATACTCATGCACTATCAGAATCATCTTCTTAGCTTTCCTTTGAAACTGTAACTCCACTTCTGCAGAGGCAAATGGAATTGTCATGCAACATAATCTCAAGAGAGAAATCGAAGATGTTTAAGATAATAGGCTAAGCTATAAAATTGTTGCCAGCTCAGAAAAATTCTTGGTAAGTGGTAGAAATTATTAAATACGTTTGGCTCCTTTAACAAGAAAGTAGCTGGTAAATATATTTTGTTTTCTATTCATGTTACAAATGCTTTTCTATCAATAATGCAAATAATTAAAAACGCAGTCATAAGAAATCTGTTTCGAAAAACTGATTTTTTTTTGAAACCTGTTTACCCAAACACAATTCTATAATTTAATGATGACCAACATTAACAACCACCAGACTCTGAAAACTGGATGCAATAGTTCTCAAAGGGTTACACCACCAGTGTAAAGTTTCTCAATAGCATGTCTGTTGTTTTAGTTCATTGAAATCCACTTCTGAGACACACTGCTTTTTACCATTCTTTGGAATGAGTGCTCCTGACAGACCTATAAAAGGCCTGGGGTAGTTGGCTTGGTACAGCTTGGGAAAGATAATGTAGGAAAACCAACCAGAAATCAAACAAACCAATAAAAAGGTTCTGCTTGAATATAGTATTGAGTATGAGTTTAAAACATTGAGGACATAGCCCAGAGCAGCTGTAAAAAACACAAAATGAATGTATTAAGGCTGTTACTATATTGCAGATATTTTGGCCCCTTGTTTGTTGGAAAATGGCTGTCCGAACAGTCTGAAGTCCTGCATGTCATCCGAGTCTCCCACCTGACAAAACTGGAAGTAGGAGTATAGGACTTTATCCATAGCAGACAGAAAGCAATCCTCTTTGGAGACAAAGCTGTTTTGGGTCTTCTCACTTTCCTGAAAGTTCCACTGTTGGTTGTGTTTCTCTAAAAAAATTTACTTTCAGCAAAAAATTTTTCAAAGGGGAACAGGCCTTAAGGGAAAAATGTAGAAACGTTGGAGATATTTTTATTCCACTTCGTTAGTTAATCCTGATAGTTTACAGGGCTTTGAGCGTGCAGAGGGAAGGCCTAGAATTGAATGACAAAGAAAGACAAAGGACTGAAGAAACAGCAGATACTGTGTATCATGGAAGCTTCCCAGCTGAGTGAATCGCCACTCAAGCGCAGGACAGGCAACCCCCTGGGTTTTAAAGATCAGCTTTGTTTCAGACTGACAGATGCCCGCTCCTAGCTAGGAAACTGCATAACAGCTCTTGTGTTGAATCTCAAGTTACCACAAACTCCTGGGAGGGAAAGGAAAAAAAACCAAAACCCTACATCACACCCACTCTTGCATAGAGCGTTTGCAGTACAGTATGTGGCGGGGTGTTCCTTTCCTTTTGAACTGGAACACAGTGTAAACCAAGACAAGGAGGCACAAGGCCAGGATGCAGGGAATGACGATGGCTATGGCTTTCACAGTGCTGGCTGTGTTGTCCAGTTTGATGACAATGTCAACATCATCTTGAGGACTGTGTCGGTCTTTATCTCGATCTGTTGGTCCATCACAACCCATAAAATCCTTGAGGATGGATCTGGGATAGCCAGGTTCCACCCTCAGCATCTGGTTATTGAATTTCCAGTACTCTTTTCCTTTGTAGAAATATGTGAAGCCTGAGAAAGAAAGTAGAAATTTTTCATGAAATAATATGAAATCATGTCATCAATATACCATGATGGAAATTACTGGTATCAGTTTTTTGCAATTAAAAAAATCAAAAGACATATGGAATAGACTTCAGTTATAGGCCTTTCAAACCTTTTTTTACAAATTTTATTTCTTTACTGTCTCTAGAAATCTAATGTTGAGTTTGGGGATTTTGTCTTGCTTTTGGTTTTATTGGTTGTTTGTTCTTTAGTTGTTCTTTCATTTAGTAAACTGAGATTTTATTTTCTTTCATGACTATAGAAATAATCAAATAATTCCAGAGAATATGGTCCATGAAAAGTCAAGGTTTGGCAAGTTTGTTCATTTACTGAAAAAAACAACTAGAACTGGAATCCTCAGGGGCAGGACTTTAAAGCATCATGACCTCTTCAAGATGGGAAGTCTGAAACAAACTGCAGTGCTGTGCTATGCTATGCTATCCAGAAAAGAGAACTGACCTCTTTAATCTCACATAGCCTACTGCTGTACTTCAGGAAGTGACTGGATGAAACAACAGCATCTTTCTCATGAGAAAACAGGTGTAACCAGATTTGAGTTTTCTGCAAAGACCTGATATTTGTTCACTCAGGCAAAATCCAATGTTACCATTAAACATGCTTAAATGGAGATAAAAACTTGACTCTTGCCAAAAATCTATATTACTTTGTTATCCCAGCTGAAAAATGACATTGATCTGGTGAGACACAAACCTTCAGGATGGGTGAACTTTCTCCTACTTTTCATGATCTGAATGGAAACAGCTGGGCTTTTTTCTTATCTTCACTTTATAGAACTCATATATTTCCTGCAGTATGAAAGGCTACTTGGACAGATAGATTGGGCACTATTTGTAGTTAAAAATGCTTCCTGAAAAGGCTGGTAACGGCCTATCTGGAGATAACATTATTAACCACCTATTCAATCAATAGTTATTTTCTTTCAATTCTAAAATTTTTAAAAAGAGAAATATTTGATAGTCTATTTTGCAGCCCAAACTGTAGGAAAAGTCTTCATCACCTACTACCACTTTTCAGAAAAACTTGAGTATTTTGTAATTCTTCTACATAAGATATTTTTGTAATTTTAATAGCCTTTCTAGCCAAAGAAAAGGTATTATTTTCCTTTCCTTAATCCTTTGCATTTTTATTACCTTAAAATATGTTAGTAGATTTATGGAAAGATTTAATGCAATTTGGAAAAAGAAAAAGGAAGATACAAAAAGTACTGATCTGTAACAAAAGAGTAGCTAGACTTGTTCAGCAAATGCCTTCTATTTTGATTGAAATAAAATCTAAAAGAGGAATTCTTTAAATATGATGAAGTTTCAAAATTTTAGCACATATAAAATTCCTTAAAGCAATCTGTAGTTTAAATGAAAAGCATTATCAAATGCAAAATTTCAATATTTTGAACCACAGTTACCCTATCTTTGCATTCCACATAACAATATGTCTTTCACAAAGTACTGCACATGCTGGCCATGGATAAATATTTCAAGTATGGAAATTTGATGTATTATCTCTATCAATACTCTAATACATATATAGAGACCATATACAGATGTGACACCTCTAAATCTTTATTCATACATATTTGCAGAATACATGTATGTATACTTAAGGGTAGAGGTAAGTCAAAATACAGATTTCAGTTAGCAGTAATTGATATTATGCAGCAAAAGGTTAAATTAAAATCCTTACAGCATCAAAGGAATTGCCAGCTGCTAGAGATCCAATACATTTTTTTCAATTAGAGCGCATTTTCCACTGGAAAACTCTGGACATAGTTTAAACTGTTCTGCATTTTTGCTGAGGTAGGAACCAGGGTAATAGTCAATTACAGCTGAAAGATGGAAGCTACCAGCAGAGAAGGACAGTTCTAAGAGATTGAGCAGTTTTACTGCTTCTCCTGGCAGAACAAATGACTTAATGCAACTGTTTATCTAATCTTCTGTGTTAAATCTGCTTTGAGAGCTGCTCCTTACAATTTTCTAGGTACTAGTCACTGAGTAGTGAGTGCAATACCTGAAGGGTTTAGCAGTCTCTACTACCTCAAATGTACTTATGTAGTAAGTATAAGGCAAAAAAAGGCTATTGGACTAATAAAGTAGACTACCTTTTCTCTTTCTTCTACCTAAAAATTGCCCCACTTTAGCAGAATTTCTAGTTGGAAAGTTAATTTTTCTGTGCTGCTCTCAAGGTAGAAAGAAAGATTTTTCCAATTTTGAGAACTTTGTGTGATCTCAGATTCTGTGTAGCAAAATAAAGGAAATTTCTTCTCCACCCTCTTCTAAGAGTTTCTACCACAGTGTTAGAAAACAAATCACAATATGGAAAGCAGCAGGGTGAGTTTCAAAGATGTTAGCTGTACCTTACCAAGCTTTTAGGATACTGAGCTGGGACACTGACTAGAGTGAGAAATTGGTTTTTCTCATCTTTTCCAAGACTCTCTTAATGCAAGATTACCAAAAACTTTTGCCATGACAGAAGGAAGCCCCTGCATGATCAGAACTATTGCAGGTGTTCATCTGCATAGTTTTCACAATAGAAAGACAAAAGAAGGATAAAAAGAATACTTTAAAATTAAATGGATTCCCTGAAAGACATGCTTTCAGATGTTTCCTTGTGAAGGTTTATAGTAAAAGTTCTTTATCAACTCTGCTTCTGTCCACAGAAATAAGAACAGTTTCAGGCCAAATGCAATAAACTTCCTTCCAACAGAGCTGTGGTATTCATTTGCATCTGCTTTTGTTTCTTTCTCCCCTCATACAAACAAGAGCAAAGTTGTGAACTGTTTCTTAAGACTTTATTTTCTTGATTTCAGAGAAAATGTCTTAGTGGTCTTCTTGGGAACCTTATGGTGTAATTTTCAGTCCCTTTTTCAGCCCTAGGGCCCTTATAGGATTTCTAAGATGCTCAAAAATTCTTTATTTCCTTTCACATCCTCCACAATCTCAGGTCATGTTTTACTAACCTCCTCATCCAAAGAGTCCAGCAGACTATTATAACCACTGGGGTTAGGAAGAGAAGTGGTTTTTATGTAATCAAAAGTCTTTCATGCCTTAGGAATGCGTGCTCTGCCTCTGCAGTGCTTTCACTCACTGGTCTGGGTGTTACAGTAAGATAATTTTCATTTTTAATGGGAGGCACATGTACCTGAGCTCAGCATGGATTATAAATATATTTATATACACTGATATGTGTATATATGTATATATATACACAGATATAGGTAGACATATAGACAATAGATACACACACAGATATAGATGTATATATATTTCTATAATATTTGTATAATACACATATATGCATATTTAAAAACAGTTAATTATTGTGTGTGATGTATGCAGAATATCATCTTGAATGACCTACTTTCCAGTTAAAAGCAACACAAAAATTTCAATCTAGAAAAAAGGCCAAAATACAGACAGGGTTTCTCCTTCTGGATAAAACAGGCACAAAGCAAGGAGGCAATTAAACATATTTCTGAAAAAAACCCCAAACATTTCCATGGTAAATTACTTAATCCAGTTAGAGGTTGAAATAGGAGACTAAAATGTTTTATAAAAGGAAAGAAATCTTTTTATTTTCTTATTAAAAGGAAATTAAAATAATATGGCAATAGATAATGTGTCCTGTTTTATGAGGCAAACAGAATAAATGCAGAACCTACTAATAAATGAATCATATATGCCATATAACAATTGTCCAACAAGGATAGGATACAACAAATGCACATTTTTATTCCCGTCAAAAGAATCTAAAAACTCTGTGCAACTGAGGGCTCTGTTGGCAGCCAGCCACCATCCCCTGGGTAGCACTAAATTTTCCTAAGATGGAGGAAATTTTGGCTGCTCTCAGTTTTCTGGTGTGTCCAGCTGAGACTCCAGGCTCTAGGTATATGATGCATCTTGATAAAGGTAATAATAAATCATACTAAAATCCCTGTTACCTGCATTTCTGTGTCGTGGACTTATAACATCTTTGATTTACACAAATTCATTGGGATATTTCTGCTTAGATAAAAATTTTGCTTCCCTTTGCTAGGTTTTGAGAATGGAAGAACTTCTAAGCTATTTAAAAAGCCAACACCTTGAAAATTCAATAGAGATATACTGTGTTTATGAAGCTTGTTTTAAGAGGCACTATAATTCAGCTGAGAACAAAATGAAAATGAATTAAGACAGAAGGAAAAAAGAATGGAAAGTAAGGTGTATAATACTAAATTTGAAAGCTTTTTCAGCCCTAGGTTAAACAGTACATGCAAACAAAGAGCCATTTTCACTAAAGCCACTTCTATAGCAGGAAGTACTCTGTTCAGATATCAAGAATTCCTTCACTACTTAACCTGAATAGTCAGTCATCCCTCTACTACTCTATCTTACACAAAGGGTGTAAATAAATCATTAAAACAAGAATGCGTTTGCATACCATTTTCCTTGTGGACAAAGGCTCCCTGAGGAGATTCTGGGATACCTTTCCAAATTGTGATTGGTTTTGGATAACCAGGGTCCATGGATCTCATTTCTTCACTGTATCTCCAGTACCTGAAATATTTTTTAAAGGAAAAAAAAGCACATTTGTAAGATAGCAGGTGAGTAACTTTATATTTTCTCCCTCTAACGCTTGCTACATTCATTAGCCACAAGTGGTAATACTGGACTTCTTTTCTTTGACCATGCTACCAGATAAATAAATCTATTTGCTGTTTCATGTAAGTAGATAGAAGATAAAAGATTTTTGCACTTCAACAACTTAACCAGCATGCATATCACTTATAGATGCCTAGGACTTTTGCACTGTGACACAGAGAGATGTAACATATGCAAAAAAACCAATGTACATTAATGCTTTTCATAATATTGTAATAATGCAAATGAAGTAGATTCAGATTAAAATACCACCAGCAACCTTAATTTAATTCTTCATATGTATGTGTTACAGTAGCTTTTAATTTAATTTCATTTTCACTAAATAGATGTAGTGTATTATAAAAGTCAACCTGTTTGTGTGCCTTTTTGCCTGCCAGCCTTTTTCAAACTTAAAAAGCTTCAGCATGCAATTCTAGTAATCCTGAACATCCAAGAAGTATTTACGCTTGTGATTTATTTACACTTACAGATAATATTGATACTTTCTTTTTCCTTTTACTGCTGATCAAATTGCTAAGCATACCTTATAAGCTGATTCTAAGAGTACTGCATCCCTAATGTCCTCCGTGTATCCTAATATTTTGGTGGGTCATTTCATATTTTGATTTACTCCATTAATTTAGAGCATATTTTTATCACCATCATTGATAATCTGGTTACTGCTAAAAAACTTGACCCTTTTTCTCATTTGAATTCATTTGACTTCAATTTTTGGAAATCCTTCTTATGATCATCGTATATTAAAAAATTCTTAAGTGGAAAATATTTTATCAGTGTGAAGGTACTTAGGCACTCTAACTGATTCACATTTTAATCTTTTTTAAAAGTATAGTGGTCTAAACTCCTCAGTATTTCTCCCTGTAGGGCATTTCTCTGGCTTTAAATTTCCAATGAAACTAAACGATGGCAGATTTCAGGTGGGTTAAGTGTTGGCAAGTTAGATTAAAAAGACATTTATTTATTTTTTTCTTTCTTATGCCTAAATTATTTTTCCAGCCCCAATTCTTAATCTAGTCACATATACATCAGCTACCAGCCAACAACACAGTGCTCTTTATTTGGATATGTAACATCTCTGAAAGTTTACATGCAGAAACAACATGTAGAAGTAGTAAACAAAGCTCTAACACTAATACTTTTGAAACCGGTTCTTCCTCATCTTTTAACTCTTAAGTTTCTTGGTCTTTTGTTTGCATTTTTTTTAAAAATTATGTTTTCTTTTTCTCTCCCTCTATTGCAGAACTCTACTTCTGTCCTGCATAATTTCTCCCATTTTACTTTTTCTCTTCCAATCTTTTCACCTTTTTGAGCTCCTTCTTTTAATAACCTCTGGTTTTCTACTAGCCCTAAATAACTTTCAAAGATATACTTTGTCATTAAAAGTCTTTGAGGACATACTCAGTGCACACTCAGAAATCACAAAATTTCTGGGTTTTCATCATTGATGAGAAATCCTATTAGGGAAGGACTAATCACAACACCACCTCAACAATCTGCGCTGGAATAATGACCCTGTCTACAGGGTAAGGAAAAGCCTAGTCATGATTCTACTTGGCAAGCCAAATGTTCACAAGCAAATTCTCTAATGATGGTTTGAGGTCTACAGTCTATATAAATTTGTTGCTGTATCTCAAAGACTGATAAATAACAGAGGGGAAGACAATGAAAGTTCACTTCATAACTGTAGAAAAAGGGAATCTGGATAATATTTGTTAAACTATGTTCTATAGTTAAGCCTATTTATTTAATGATATCCTGAGCCATTAGATGGTTAGGTTTTATGAAGAAAAACCATTGGTTTAAACTCTAAAGTGTATAAAACCAGTTGGACCAGACAGGGGCATAAACAAGGACATGTGTCAAGAAGTTCATCAAACCTATTATCTTCTAGTCCCAAATGACTCAGTTCTGGTAGGGTAGGAATGACAGAGGGACTAATATTTTCTGTAGTCAATATTTTTCCCCTTTTTGGGTTTACAGTTTATTTGGAAGAAATACCTATAGTGTTGAAATAGATAATGGCAAATAAGAACAATAATGTTCCATAGATGATTCTTTAGACATATGTCTGTTTATTGGTTTGACTTTTAAATCTTCTTACTGGTTTAGTTAATGGGATTTTCTTGTTTGCTTATATTTTGTTTGGTCATTTTTATTATTATTTTTATTTTATAGCCAATATTTGATGAAATAAGCAATGTACATTGAAAAACTTACTGTTACAAGGGTTTATTCCCACTGATGGTCAATATCCTATAATGGCTCAATTATCTCTGCAAGGCTCATGTTCAATCTTGTTCTAACCTACTGTATTGCATTTATATCCTGCTGAGATTCATTGTGCTTGTTAACTCTAAGTAGCAACTTTTCTGCCAGCACCTGTTTCCTCTACTAGTTCTTTTTGTCTCCTGTTATTACCCATCGTGTTTTAGGAAAGTCCTGAATATAAGTAACTGCCTATGCATGGAAATATAAAAGGATATTGCTGAATAAAGCCCAAATGGAGTAAAAGTCATAAAAAATTCATACTGTACATCTTTTTACAATATGTACGTGGAGGTGGAAAATTATTACTTGAAAAAGAATTTGAATTTTTTTAAAAAAATTCTACTCAACCTAAGGAAGGAAAATATTTAGGCATCTTCTACTCACTATGAAAATTGATTGCTTGAAATGACACCTAGTTTTAAAACATCACAAAAATTTAACTTAGTTATCTACTTCCCTCACCATAAGTGTTGGAGATATATATTTTTTAAATAATAAAACTAGCCTTAACCATAAAATTTGTTGCAGCATTCTGTATTGCAATTTTTACAGTATTGTTAAAAAATTACAAACTGTACTGTCCTAAACATATTCTATGATGTGCTTTAAAATCTTAAGTGATCCATGAATACTATTAGTGTCTGAGAACACTAAGGACCACACAGTAACAAAAGCAATCATACTTTTAATAAGATGAACAAAAATATTAGTTATTAATTAGAAATAATTTGTCTCTGAGCACATAAAATTTGCACAGCAATATATCAATCAACAGACACAGTATCATACTGAAAACCTGTGAAATCCATCATTCAGACAACTCACAGTGTTTCAAAAACTACTGAATTCTCTTGACATCTCTATAAAGCAGACATATACTCCTTTCCTTTTTATTGACAGGTGAATAAGGATAAAGACACTAAGTGACTAGTACAAGTATTTCAGGAATAGAAAACCCCTTGGATCTTACTTTTTTTCTGTGCTTGTCTTTTTGTTGGGTTTTCTTTTTTTGTTTTGTTTCATTTTGTTTTTTTAATTATTATTATTATTATTAAATATGTGTCCCTATAAGATTATTTAGAAGTAATTCCAAGAAAATGCTCAAATTCTTCTCTAGCTCCGAGGTTTAGCTCTGAGTTCCCTTTTTTACCTCATTATTAAATAGTAGCAAAGAAGTAATTTTCACTGACCTTAAAAGTTTTGGATCATGCCTTGCCTGCTTATCTTTACAAATGTGGATAAAAAGAAACAAGTAAGAGTGTACATAAACACATCACTTTGAATAGTTAAGTTAAAATTTGCCACAATTGTGACTCCCCTGTTGACTTCTAAAACCCAATTTTTCTATTGGATATACTTATACCCATTCCAAGACATTCACACAAATATAATTTAGGTTACAAGATATGTGAAAACAGTAGAGGCATCTATGCAGGAGCAGTTAATTTCATCCTTTTGAAAAACAGAGGAAAAAATTAATGTTTAGCTGATATCCACTGAATTGTTCCCTTGCATAAATCCTATACCAACCTATCTCCTTTGAAGAAGTAGGTTTTTCCAACATCTTCCCACCAAATTGCTGAATCAATGCCATGGGAAGGAATTCCACTTCCAAGTGTTATCAAATCATGAGGGTACCCTGGCTGGAGAGTAGTGTCCTTGAAAACCCAGAACTTGTTACCTGTACAAAAGCATATATATACACACATATATGTGTGTTAGTCATCAGTACTGTCAGTAGAAATATTAATACACTCCTAAGAAATAAGAAAGACTCCCAAAGGTCTATAGCAGTGGTTCTTCCAAATACAATGAAATGAAAAAAGTTCCATCACTGCAGATAATGCAAAATTAAATATGCCTTATGGATATCTTGCATTTATAAAGCACCTTTCTTCAAATAAGTCCACAGAATATTTTGATACCAACTGTGTAGTGATCAAAAGTAGAACAAAAATGAAATCATCTTAAGAGGCTGTGTGGTTGATAATGTAATACATTTGCAGAAAAACTATGCAGCAGTTTTATGTTTCATTAGGCAAGAGTAAATTTTATAAGAAAATAAGGTAAGAAAACACACACAAAGAAACAGAAATTACAATCCTCATAGAGACCAAACACTTTTATTACTCTGCATTTCTCCTTAGGAAGTTAAATTACTTATGAAGGATGTATGATTATTTCAGAAATAACCACAGAAATTAATTTTAAATGTATTTTCTCTAGTGTGGCCTAAAGACTGCAAACTGAGAATCTGAAGTCCAAGAAGTGAAAACCTTTTGTCGCTGAAAGTAATGGGGGGTTGCCAGTGGCAGCAAGACTTAAGCTTTGTCTGTAGGGGACAAATCATTCAAAACCACCCAACTGCTGAAAATACAAGGTAGTTGTGTGACTCTAGTTGATGTTAGCACAATGTCTACACAAACCTCAGATTACCCAGGTTACTCAGGTTACTGTCTTAAATATGAATGATAGCCTAGGGCTTCCTGGAGTGCAATGCTGAGTGGCTGAAACCCCTACTGCTAGAGGGGTAACTACTCGATAAATATTTTGTGTACACAGGCATCCATGCCCACAGAAGTAGGAGCTGCACCAGTGTTTTATAGTCTAGATGCCCCCCTGTTTGTAGGAGAGGATGCCTCCTGTGATCTCTTCCAGCTGGATAGCTTAGCTCACCAGCCCACAACTTCAGTTTGCAAGCTTGAGTTTTTTCCTCTAGACTCTGGGCCAAGATCTTCTTCACTTAACACTTTCATGACTATCTCACCTACCTCACCATCTCATATTAAGCCTATAGTCCAATACTTCCCTGATAATTTTGTTGTCCTCCTAGGGACTTCTCAGCATACTGTGTCACCTGTCCTATTTTTGCATCTTCTCCTTTTTACATTTATGCTTTTTCCTAACTGTTCAAAACTAACTTCTCACCTGTGTCTTTTCAGCAGAGCCTTCTCTTTCAAACACAGACAGCTTTGGCTGAAAAAAAAAAAGGAATAAAGACCCCATGTGTTCCCTAGAAATAGGAAAGGGGGTGCATAATTTGCATTTATGTACTTATCTGATGAGCTTGCTTTGATGCCTGTCTTCTCTTTGTGTTATATCCCCTAGACCACAAGGACACTCTTCTCAGGCTAGACTGTATGTAGGCTCCATTGTGAAAGAACCATGTGTTTATTTTCTCTTCAAAGCACTACCAGCATCATTTTTTTCCAAAAACCATTGCTAATTTTAGTAATAATTACACTGATGGAGAAGATACTCTTTGACATCACATGGATGCTTTGAGCTAAATCTCAAAAAAATCTAGACGAGATCCATGAACATATATATTGAATTTGCCTTATTGGATTCTTCACTTTGGTCTATGCATTGACACTGATATTGACATGACAATGATATTTAAAATATAAGGGGAAAAGTTTGTAAACAAATTTTGCTCAAACACATTTAGAAGTAGGATGTAAGAGATAAAATCATGGCTGTTCACATTAGTTTTTGTACTTACCTTTAAGGCTAGACAGACTGTTGTACAGATTTAGGAGGTTAAAGTACTGTGCTGTATAAATATTTTATAAGGAAATGTAATATTACCCCAAAGACCTAGGATCAGGTGTATGCCAGAATCATCAAGAGGCAAAATCCAGAGAGCTCTTTTGCAGTTGGTTTTAAATTTTAGCTATCCCTCTGTGGTATTAAATGTTTGTTTAAAGGAAGGGTTTCTTTAATCTCCCTATTTATACTGTGGTGATTTAAAGCATGTTTTCATTTTATCAGAGTTTTAATTAGGAGAGGGGGTATAGTTTCCATTCCTCCCATGCTGGGTTTCCAGGGTTAATTTTTTATCAGCTTCTTTACAGCTGTTTGTCACCCACTTTCAAGCACAGACACTACGGTTTGCTCAACAGATCCATTTTCTCTCCCCTGCCAGCTGAAGGAAAAAAGGACTCAAAGAATGAGTACGTACAGAGCCATCTGAAGTGCTGAAAATAAAAGAGACACAGAGATCTCCGAAGGGTAGTCATGGAAAGCTGAGATCTTTGCTGATTTGGGATTAAGGTCATTGCTAACCTACGATTTACCTTCACTGAGATGCCTTATAAAAATTCACTTGTAGGTGATAATGACAGAGGTGAGCATCTTCAATCATTCTCTGTCCCTCCTCCCACGTAGTTTATCTTTTGCCAATTCACAGGACTGGACACAGAAGGCTTCAGATGTTAATGGCAGTTTCAAATGCAATGATAAGAGAAGTCATGCGTTTTGGTCTTACTAGTTGGTACTTATGGTGTGAACAACAGATGGCATCCAGTGAATGATCCCAGGCCAGCTCATTTCAGTTTCAGAAGATCATTCAAAATGACAGCTGTTGCACAGCATTGAGAGGCATATGCTGTGATGTATGTAATGCCAATACTTTTCTCTGTGCCTCACAAGGAATAAAAGTCAAAGCAATTGTTATGAATAGATCGTTATCAGCCATACCCAAGGAGGCAAAGTTAACTATTAACAAGATCATGTCATACCAAAATAAACAATGGTTATGCACAAACCATTGTAAGTGACAGCACCACTGAGCCATGTATTTTTTGCATATTCAGATATACAGAAGTAAAAAGAAAAGTGTAGATGTGGGAACAGACATAAGAAATGGAATTCTTCACATAATTTCTTACTAAGAAGCAAATTCTTTCTTAGAAAACAGAGAAAAGGTAAATTTAACTGTATTCTGAGGAGATGGGAGCATTGAGAGCTCTAACATATGTAGGCAAGGCCTCTTGATGCTAACTAGAAGGAATTTTGTTTAACATTTGCTTTAGAAGATATGTTTAGTCTGCTATAACGGTGTTGATTGTTAATGAGAAGTACTATATATAAGAAATCAAATGTTCCATCTGGCTGACAGTTTTCACTTCAGTTTTTTGTTTGATTGCTTTTTTTAGGCGATTTTAGTAGGGTTTTTGTTGGTCTTGTTGTTCTGGATTTTTTTTTCTGTCTCTCACCTGGAGGAAAGTCAGTGACTATTGATCAGAGAATTGATCTGATCAACAGAATATTGATCAGAACCCAATGTTAGGAGAAGTTAAAGCTGACAATCAGTGCAAAAGATGTCAAATTGTGATGAGAATGAGATAATTTTATTTCTAACATATTTATGTAACTTTAAATGTAGAACAAAGTAATGCTAAGGTCATTATGCTTTCATGTAGCTCATCCTCCACTAATAAATAGTCAATAAGGCTTCTGTAATTATGATCATAATGGAAAGAACTATGACAAAAATCATCATATTTTTATTCTTCTTATAGATAAGTAATGCTTCTTTGGAGTCAGAACGTATGCCTTTGGCAGAAACCACCACTGTGTCTATTTTGCAAAGTTGTTTTTTTAAGGTCTCATTGGTAGGTTTGTTATTCTCACAGAGAATAAAGCACCACATGTTTCATGAAGTCTGAAATTTCAGAATGTTTAATCTCTCTGCTTTTATTCCCTAATGTAAGGTCTAATATAACAAGAAGCAGATTGGCAAGGTCAGAAGCTGAGAGTGAAGCAAGTGGTAAAAAAAGCTAAAATGTCTTACTTCTTGAAATAAGGCTTTGTTAAATATCATCACTGTAGAGAAACAGCTGAGAAGGATGAACCATGGAATTATTTGAAGTCTCTCAACATCCATTTTTGATATTCTAAAAAAAGTACTGGAAATGAAGGACATCTGTATTGCTAGGGTTCACTTAAAATGACAATATTTTAGATATCTTTCAGACTGTTTAACTTCCTACTTACTATTGCCCACAAATATGCAGTTTTTAGTAACTAGATTTTCCTTCATAGATTTATTTTAACTAGATTTTCCTCTTATAGATTTAGTAACTAGATATTCCTTTAAATTCTGAATAGTTGTGCTTCTGGGTTTTTTTGTCCCTATTACTTGCAATGATAGTGTATGTGTAGTGCAAGAAGTGTGTGGCATATAATCACTGTGGTAGAGTGGTGAGATGAATTCCCAAATTTTTCAACAACTACATGCAATTTAAATCAGTTAAAAATTTAGTATCTAATCCTAAATGTTGCTGTTTTTCCAGTCAACATCACTCTTAATTTTTCATCTTTCAAGCTTGTATCTAGTCTTTTTACTAGTATCCTAAAATTACTATTCATGGTTCCTTTTTCCCCATTCCCTATTTCCCACATCAAGTTTCTGTCATTTCTCTGTTCCATGATCTGACACTATAGTAAATCTATTTTTGAATATAAAGCTGTCAGGCCATGGGGTAAGTGCGGTGATGGAATGAAAGTTATGATGGAGGCACTGGTGGTATGAGTTTTACAGCAGCCTTTCTATTGCTACATTTGGTTTACCATAACATTCAACAGTGCAGATGGCTTGACAATTTCATTTTTAGCACTATATAAATTCCCAAAGGTGCACAGAATGAATTTTACTATTCATGTTTCCTCATTAAAAAAAAAAAAAAAAAAAAGTATCTTTCTGATGCCATCTTATTATCATTCAACATGGACACTGGCAATGAATAATAACAAGAATTCAAACATCTGTTTTTTATAAGCGGCTATCCACCAGATTGCTCTGTACTTTATGAGTATGGTCTGGTCTACTGGGGGCTGATGAGTCCATCTGGCAGGGAACAGGAAGAGCACCTCGGTCATAGGCTTGCCAAGCTGGTACAGAGGGCTTTTACTAAAGTTGCTGGTGCAGAGAGAACCTCAATCCATCCTACTCCTACCAGTTTGATGTCAGTGCCAGCAAGAGATGTCCAGAGCCTGGAGAGAGATCACAGGTCAGCAGGAGAGCACCTGAAAGAGTTCAAAGGAATTCCAGCCACTCCAGCCAGTAAGTTGGTTTCACTGGGGGCACCAAATTAAATGCCTCTATGGAAACACATGTATTATGTGGAATGAGCAACAGGAGTTGGGGATGTGCTTGGAAATTGGTGCATACCTGCAGGGCTGGGATCTTACCGGCATCACAGAGACGTGGTGGGATGGCTTCTAAGAATGGAATGTTAGAATGGAAGGGTACTGGCTCTTTACCAAGGACGGGCAAGGAAGAGGGCATGGGGGTGTTGCTATCTGTGTCAAAAACCCGCTGGAATGCATGGAGACCTGCTGGAACGGGTGAGGAACTTGTCACAGAATCACAGAATCAACTAGGTTGGAAAAGACAGGAGATCATCAAGTTCAGCCTATGACCTAACACCACCTTATCAACTAAACCATGGCCACATCCAGTCTTTTATTAAACACCTCCAGGGACAATGACTACACGACTTCCCTGGGCAGCCCATTCCAGTGCCCATCTACTCTTTCTCTGAGGATTTTTTTTTTTTCCTAATGTCTAGCCTGTAAATTTGTAGTACATTATGGTTCAACAACTAAAGGGAGGACAGGAACAGGTGACACTATAGTGTGGTCAGATGAGTGCATATTGACATTAATCCATTAATCTGCTGGCACACGATTCATCTTTTCCATTTTATTGTCTGAATAATGGATGCAGACACTGGCTTAGGTATGTTCTTTGTTAACACATATGTATGCTAGACATACACATATGTATGCTAGTTCCTTCTAGAGCTTACTTGTTTGGACCAATTTTAGACTGGTAAGGCACACTACCTGGATAAGACATTCTACTTGCTTATCATCTTAGAAACAATCAACTTGTCTATTTCTAGCATCTTTGGGAGGAGTACATGTACTCTTTTCCCAGGAAATTTTGTGATGGAATAGAAGAAACAAGACAATGATCATTTACCTACAGTCTATTTATACAGATTTCTGTAATCATGTTCCACAAGGCAGATCCTTGGAACAGGAATTTTCAAGGACACCCACACAGAAGACTCAGCTGAAATTTTTGATTCTGTAGCAGTGGAAAAACATGAATTACACTGATAGAAAACACCAACAGTTAGATATTAGGAGTCATGAAGACACGGCAGAGAAGCAATTTTTTTAAAAAAAATTGCACAAGAAAATACAAAGACTTTTGATGTTGGCAAATAAAGGGATAATACAAATGTCATTGTAAAAATAATGGAAGGAACTTTGAAAAGAAGTCATATGGAAAAATACCTACAGCAGAATATCCAAAGTTAATATGATATCAGCTTGAAGGCACAAAACTAACTAGTCTGAAATCAGGTAGCATAAGGTGGGGATGATGTGAAAGGAAAACACAATTCTGACTTCTAAGAGCACAATCCTGTTGTTCCTGCATGCTTTAATTAATCTTGATTTAATTTCCCAGGCAGAAAATAGAGAAGTTCCCTCCTCCTTCTGTTGTTTGTTATCTATAACCCACAGACTACAGGATCAACCTATTCCTCTAAGACCTAACAGGAGCCAGTCAGCAGTGGGTGAAAAATTAAATAGTGATGAAACATATTTCAAGGTCCCTGGGAAGGAAAAGAAAGCAGCTATAAGAGTAGCTATAAGTAGCTATAAGAGCTTGATCATTTCTGTCTGGAGCTCAGGTAATGGATCCCAGCATTATAAAGGCAAAAGTCTGGAATGCCCATGGTAGCTACTTTGGTCTTTGTAGAAGTGGTGCAAAGAAATAGCTACAGAATAATATTTTTACCCTTCCATGTCCTACGGACCTAAAAATCAAGCAGTGGGATGGAGGTTTGGAGGTACCTTGATCACGATTCCCAACCATATAACTTTATAGAATTAATGACTTGAAGTTTATTTTATGGCAGCAGAAGTAAAAGCATTTGCTGTATTGAAGTCATATAAATAGAAAATTTACTATATGGAATGTAATTTTCCTTATGATTCACACAAAAAATACAATTTCACTATTAGCATAACATAAAAATCATTGTACTATTATGAAGGGTTTCTGCATGTTATTAAATACTTTTCATTTAACATTCCGAAGATCCTGTTTCTGTAGTGAATGAAATATTACTTCCAACTCCCTGTTAATGACTCCACTTGTAAAAATGAAATTTTTTTACATAACAACTTTTAAAAAGTCTACCCTTTTTGCAATCAGTTAAAAAATTAATCATTCGCAACACTAAACAGCTGAATAATTTTTCACATATTTGTTATCTATTCAGTTTCTTCTTCTCTCAAATGATTATTTTATGAAATATACTTTGCATAATTTGCAGACTTTTGTCACTAAGTATTCATTTATTAAACGTATAACTTTATAATTTAATCTAAATTAGATACATGTTCAAGAACTTGAATTTTGAAGAACAGCTGATGTCTGGAGTGAAATTTGAAAAGAATCGTCAGCAACAATTTGGTCTATATCACTTATTTTCTGGAGTTTATGCTTCTTTGAAAACACTAATTACACATCTATGAAAAAGATTTTTTTCCCCACATGAAACTCCTAACATCACAGGTCTTAGATGAAACAGATACAATGCAGTACAGTGAGGTATATATAGAAGAGGTGCTATTTAATATATAAGAAAATCATTTGTAAACAGAAAGAAGAACAAAGAGAATGACACAAAAATTAATAAAGGAAATGTGCTCATGGTGTCTTCCTAAAACACATTTTAAAAAAATATTTCATAGTAGATGATTTCTATGTCTCATATTTGTATTTTCAAATTTTTATTGAATATTTAAGAACAAATGACCCGATACTGTGAAGGGTAATCATGAATTAAAAATGTAATTGCCAAACAAGAAAATGTTAACTTACACAATCTTCATTTAGCTAACAATGTGCAACAAGATTTAGAAATCTTTAGTAAAAATAAACAAGATGTGTTTCAAGAAATCAGCACACTCAAAAGTGTTACACAAAATCTTGCTTTTGTTCTTTCTTACCTTTAAAGAAGACAAAATTCCCCTCGCTGTTTTCATAAACTGCATCAATGCTGGGAGGCAGTCCCCTCCAGAAGTAGGTAATCTGCATGGGGTATCCATCCATCACCCTGTTGTTCCTGACTCGCCAAAACCACTGATCCTGGAAACCAAACATACACTTCTTACTACATTTATATGTGTTCAGCTGCTGTCTTGAAAATACTGAACAGCCTATCCTGGCATTTTTAGAGCAGACCTTTTCCTGAGTGGACAGGCACACTGTTGTTTGCATTTGTGTCACATTACAAATGTTTCATAACTGGTTTTTGCTGAGGTGGGAATAAGCTACACACATGAACCAGGTGTTTGGAGCAGACAGCCCTTGGCAGAACATACAGCATGTTGTATGAGATAATGCAACTCTCTCAACTTAATTCTTATAAGCAGTCCAATTTAAAATTTGTGGTCTGACAACAAGTGCTTTTAGACTAAACCATATGCTTATGTGAATGTCCTACATAATGGGACGACATACAGGCTTTGAACACCAATTAATTTTGTGGGTCATTTTTTTGCAGTGGCTGCTAACAGTGAAAGGTTGATAGATATATGTGTAACATCAGGAAGAACTATGCTTTGATGACGATTTTACTGGAGTGAAGTTTAGCAGTCTTTCCAAGTGACATTAAATAGAATGGCTAATATTACAGCCATATATATATTTTTATATATAATAGGTGCTAAATCCAGCTAAATCAAATACATGGCACATTAAATGGGCATCAATAAAGATATCATCACTGTGCCTCTTCAGAACTGTTTCATTTAGAGATGAAGGATAGGGTAAGTATTTAGCTTCTAACACATATTTGAACATTTTTCAGCATTAGTATTATGTAAAACAACCCCCTTTAATAATAAAGGAAGTGATGTTCTGCCAGAATCTGTCACAGTTTACATGGCAGTTCTTCCTCTGTGTAAGGAACACAGATTTCACAGCGCAACAAAACCTGTAAAATCAAGTCAATAAATATCTTCTTGAGAATGGGTTATGTTTCAGACTTAGTGATTTGTGGGGTATGCTTGCATTATTTTATTTTGATAGCAAAACCAATAAAATTATATTTTGCAGATTTGATATTGAGTTGAATGTCAAACTGTATTTCATACTTCATACTGCTGACTTGCAGTATAATAGAATATTCTTATCTATTATTTGCTCAAATTCCTTAGCAAACCAATATTTTTCCTGCTATACTATTAAAAACCTAACAATAATAATTACGGCAAAACTGGAACGTTTGTTTCATTCAGCATATCCCCATGAATTTGTTTTTAAATCTGTTTATATGTATACATAGATGTATATGGGTCATTGCATTTAATGTTGAAATATTCCATTTAGAGGCATAATTGTGAATGTAACATGCCATGTTCTCTTTTCTGCTGATGGAATCCCGTAGACTTCTTATTTTCCTCATCTGTTTTCAGCATACATACCTGTTCTTGTAATAACAATGGACAATAGGGTATAGCTCATCAGTAAGGATCCTACAGGTTTCCACAAAACTAAAATGTTGAAAATTTATAATTTTAGCAGTTTTATGGTCTTATTTAAACAGAGAGAGGCTGTCATATGATTTGTCAATAGATATCATTTCAGGGAATCAGCAAATATCTGGAAATGTCTGAGATCAGAACTGAAAGTTTGGACTATTTATAAGATTGGGGAAGTCCATTTATAAGATTGGACTCAGTGGGTTTAGACTGACAGAGTTCAAACTCTGAAACTCAAGAAATCCAGCATGTAGCTGTAAAGCATGCCAAGGACCTTTCTTAAGATTCAGATGGGATAGGTTCTGCTTATAGAAAGAATGCCTCATTTCAGCACATATATGTAAATGTAATTAATTTATCTTAGACAAAGTTATATTTACCAGCAATTTTGATAAACATGTACATTTACTGTAAGCATGCTTCCACAAAAGTTTAGCTATTACTGAAATTCAAAAGAGGCATAGTCCTAGAGAGAGCATATTCACTCTAATAAAGCTCTTTCACACTTTAAGTAAATAGCTTGAAACAGTTTCTCTGGCAAAACACTTCTCAGTGTATTTGTTTATGTTGAATAAACACAATTTTGTCTCTCTTGAGAAATAGTGTGTATTGAGAAATCCTTTGCCTTTCCCACTATGTTGGTTAAATATACTCTTTATTATTTTGTTTCCCCAAAACACATTAACCACACTAGACAGGTTGAACACATGACTTGTCACATGCAATGCAAAACCTGACAAATGCATACATTGCATGCATAGGTTTTAGTGCCTTTCCTTGCTGGCTAGAAAATGCCTCTTTGTAAGCATCTGTAGACACCCAACTGTTCAAAAATATGGATCACTCCTGTGCAGCTGAGATCTGGCATAATAATGGATCATTAAATATTATGACTGTTAGTCATACCAAATAAATTAAACTTGGACAATTATTCCCAGTTCAAAAAGCAAAACTGAAACAAACAAAAATCAACATTTAATTAAGCTAGAGCAATATATCTAAACTCCAGAAAATGGGCATTGAGTGATAAGAGACTGAGATGTTTCAGAAACACTATGATGGATAAAGAGTAACAGTCGAATGAAGAAGCAGTAGCAGTCACTCAAATTGAATGTTTTGACATTTTATTTAGAAGATGGGATATTTCTGAGAAAAAAAAAAGACAATAAAGCTTTTTAGAGAAAACAAACTAAACAAACGTCATACATAAATCATTCTTCACTCTCAGTAATTACTTTAGGTATTTTTTTCCTGTGCATTTAAAGGGGATAAAATGTAGTTTATTATGTATGATCATAGCATATACTGCCATCATAAAAACACTTCTTTATTAACAACTCAGTGAATATTGAATGGAAGACAGTAAAAAAAGTAAAATAAAATCTGGCTTATAATGCATAATTCTCATACTTTGTGTCTTAGGTTAAAAATGTAAGATGTGCCCAAAGTATGTATTCTATCACCATCTTCATGAGGTGTTGGAACCAGGTGGGGCAGTGTTTCCCTTATCTTCTGCTAATGGCCCATCAATGCCTTGCCCTATGACTCATAGATAACTCCCTCCGGGAGCTGTCTCTGTTTAATGGGCCATCAAGAACCCATTACATGACTCATTGAATGATATCAGCCCATTGTGAGATGCTCCATCCAGGGGGAGGAGCCAAGCATTCCCACCTGCATATAATCCTGGGTTTGGGACAGCAGAGTCAGCTTTTTCCCCCACTGGATTTACAGAGGACAAGAGCTACCAGAACTTTCTACAAGATCTCTGCTTCGACAAGACCATTTCATCTGGACTGCTACTAACACCCTAACAACAGGGTGTCAGGTTGTATTCTGACTCTGTCAGTGGTATTTTATACTATTGAATTTATTTTATTTTACTGCTTTTCTTTTGCTCTTATTAAATTGTACTTCTGACTTGGAGTCTCTCACTGGTTTTGCTTTCAAACCAGTACACTTTGTTGGTAGATACAGTCTCCTTTCACTCTTAGAATATACAATTTCACCTTTTTTAGTGATGATTGTGTTAAATTGTTCTTTATGTTTCATTCTGTGAATGTTTAAATCTTTACTCTTATGAATAATTAATTTCCATTTCTGTATTTATTATCAACTTAAATTTCTTTCAGATTCCTTAAGGGACAAAATTGATGTGTATGAGAATTAAAAACAATCTCCAGGTATTTTGGTTCATCCATAATACACAAACTAGAGGTGATTTTAGTGCAAAATTAATGGAGTTTTCTTGTCTAAGGACGTCATTTGCTCTTATGCCTCTGGACCAACAACCATTGTCAATGTTAAAACATTAATTTGCTACAAAATGTCTAGAGCTCTGACCTTTATTTTATACCTAATGAACTTTATCTACAATTCTGTAATGACATGTGACACTCTGACTCAAGGTCAAATGATACCCAGTAAAAACAGAAAGCCTGCCCAATGTGATAAACATTCTAAAAACCCACAACAAGCTAGAAAGAAGGAAAAAAAATGAGTGGCCTTTGAACTGGTACATTTTTTAACTACTTAGAGATGAAGGCAGGTAAAGATTTAAGGCAGACAGAGAGGTTCAAAACAAGGCCAAATTGCAACTGTAAATTATATTATTTTGACTATGATTACAAAAATGTGTGTGAATCCCCAGTAATTTTTGAAATATCCTTGCACTGTACACCAAAATTCTCTGTGATTTTCTGCCTGACTTGATGTCTAAGTGTATATATATAGTGCTGTTACTAGTATTCTCCTAACAGGATGGAGTGAGATGCAAAATTTAATAGCTAGAGCTAATAGGGAGAGAAGTCTTACTATTTCTAGATTCCACAGGATAACTGTTTGGCCCATTTAATTTGCAAAAAAAAAGAAAAAGCCAAATAAGCATAATACTTCTGCCCTAAATAAATGAGCAGAAGTATTATGCTTATACTTCTGCCCATTTATTTAGGGGCAGAAGTATTATGCCCCTAAATAAATTTAAATTAAAAATTTTAAAATTTTAAATTTTAAATTAAAATTTTTAAAATTCAATTTTTTTAAAAAAATAAAAAATTAAAAATTTAAAATTTTAAAATTTTAAATTAAAATTTAAAATTTAAATTAAATCAAATCAAATCAAATAATAAATTTCAATCAATACTGTAGCTTAATATTAGTGACAAAATACATCAAGGTATCACACTGGGTCTTGGATTCTCCCACAAGCATACTCTGATCATGTGCAAAAGCAAGCCTGTATCAGTGGAAGATTAAACATACCCAGCAGCTAAGCAAAACAGCAGCAACAGACTGATACATTCAGACAAATGACTATCCTTTTGCTTTTTTTTATCTATTGCAGAAAAAGAAAAAAGAAAAGAAGCCAGTGGCAAATAATATACTAAGCTATTTAACAACTTTAAATTCTTCTCTTAGAGAAAAGGAAGAGTTCCAGTTATATACAGAGAAATTTACCACAAGACAAAGCCTGCAGAAACTACATTTCAAGACTGTGATCAAGGAGACAGTAAAGTTCCCCTTTACTATGCGCCTTTATGGGATATTAAGAAACTGAATTTAGTAAATGCAAGGTATAGTTATTGTATCTAAACCAAAATAAATTTGTAATATCCTTTTAAAAATCTTAATCTAATCTCAAAAGGCACTTTTCCACATCTACTTCATCAGGTGGTGAATATCATCAGGGAATCTCAGTGCTGGTAATAACAGGCCTATGACATGGAATTAAAGCTTCTGTGCCTACTCATTTGGAGAATTCCACTATTTCTTTAGTAACATCCATTTTCAACATTCTGAATTTGGAATTTGTAGCATTTAAGCCAAAGGACACTACTGCACAAAATAGGAAAACAAAATAAAAAAAAAAAAAATGAGCAGCTTTCTGGGAAATAATTTTCATGGAGCAGAAAGAAGAAGATACAGTGCAGAAAAATTATTAGCACAATTCAGCTATTAGAAGGATTCTGAAATTATTTTCCTTTTCTTTTTTTTTTCTCAATATAGAATTTGCAATGAAACTTATAGACTAGCCCTACTTCAGTTCCCACTTAATTTCATAGTAGAAAACAATTGTCTCTATTGAGACCAGAATCAGACATTAAATAGATGCTACCAATCTAGCTCATTTTAGAAAACAGTTAACTAAATGGATGATTTAGACACACAGAGAATACTTTAGCAGAGCTCATTAAGAGCTGGTTCACATTGAGAACAAACAAAGCTCCTTTAAAACTACAAAGGACTGTTATTCATTCACAAAGGGATGTACAATGCATCACTTATTTGAACTTATAGAAATAATTCCTCTTTCCTAATGTGTCTGGGACAATGGCATGGTTACCCAGTTAGAAAAGGGCATAAATGTTGCCTGAGAGCCACAGTGAGAAGTCAGAGCTTTTAATACCACTCAGGAAAATCTCAGCATTTCTTATACTGAGATCCTGAACCTCCTGGTGATATCCTCTCTGGAAATGAGACCAAATTATTTGACTCAAAATAAAGATATCACCAAATACTTGTGTTTCTTCCTTACTTTCTCAAGTAAGGAATTTACTTCCTTGATTATTCCAATTATTAAGCGTAATTATAGAAGATACCAACTATTTACTGTTGGTACCTAATCAGACACTGGAGAACTACAGACAAATTGAAACCCTTGTTACAAACTTATTTTCCTTAACAACATGTTCTGGCTAACACCATGAACAAAACAATTAACGACTGTGACTCGGTGTCATGGGTTAACACAGCTTGGTTTTTAAACAGTTCCCTGTGACCCTGTAAGGAACTACTTTTGTTACTTCCCTGTGGAAAAGACAGGGACCTGTCAGAGGTCAATTTTTAGATACTGACACATCATATGACCACTGAGGAAGCTGGACGTGACTTTGTGAATACACGTATTAAGCTGAGACTGTGTCGGAGCCGGCCTTTTCCTTCTGGCTTGCCGCTGTGGGACTGCCCAGGCCGGGGGGAGCCGGCCCTGGCCTGGCCTGGCCTGGCCCGGCCGCGCCGCCGTGCCCCTCAGCTGCCGGCGGGGGAAGGGGAGGCTGCAGCCACTGATATCCAGCCGACTTTAAAGCCTGCCCCGCCGCTGGCCCAGGCTGAGGGAGATGCTGCAAAGGTCATACGATTGCTGTTGCCTAGTCCGATTTCTAGTGCAGATGAAAACTGCTTATTAAATAAATACATTCTCTACCTTTCAAATTAACAAATTTATATTACTGCATATAGAAAAAATGAATTTTAAAACAAACATCTCTTAAACTTGCTCTTAGTGTTTGGTGTTCTATGGAAATAAATAATTTACGAATACATTGATGTATGTTAGTTTAATATTTAATTTTTTAATACTGTATCCTCATTTTTACAGCTGTTTTCATTAGTAAATTATTCTTTGATTATAGCCCTTATGTTAATTCTTTCAGTCTTATCCAAATTTTTTTTTTTTATAATTTCTTCACTATCAAATTGTATGTGAACTTTTTATCAATTTTTTGATGCATATCCATCTGTCCTCTCTATTTTTCCTGTGCAGACAGCACCAATGGCATTTTAGCATTTCTTTCCTTTGTATACATTAACCTTTCAAAAATATCCTGAAGTAATCAAAAGCTGTAAGTATTTATAAAACACTTTCAGCTCAAGGAAAATCTGTTCTGCAGAATCCATACAAAACTTGCTATGGAGTTTTTGGCTAACTCCAATGGCTGGGTAACACTAGATCTCACATTGTGCATGAAACTCAGCAAATTTAGACTTCTAATACATCATGGATTGATCTGAGTCTTCTGTGGATAGTTACCATGTACTATATCACCACCATACACTTTCAAAGAGCATTTGGCTCCTCCTGGAAAATCTTGCACATGAGAACTTGTCCACTGTATCTCTTCAGATTACAAGTATGACAGTAATAGACCTTGCACTGTGATGCAGCTGGAGATGATATCGCTCTTTCTTCTCTGTTCCACAGTATATATAAATGGCAACAACTCAGTTGTTTTATCTTTACCAATTGAACATACTTTTTAATAATAACAAAAATAAATAAAAGCAATCTCCATTTGTATGGGTTTCTGTATTCCTAACTGAACTGGGCATTTTAATTAATTCTGATTTTGTCCAAATAACAAAATTGACTGAGACACTATAAAATGTTCCCATTGCCATATGGTTATGATCCAAAATGAAGAAATAAACAGACAGACATAAAAGAAGAAAATAAAGACCTCTAATGACAGCAAATCTAGGCTTGCAGCCAGGAATCTCTGGAATGTTCAGATTCCCCCTAATGCTCGGTAGGTATCAGCACATGCCCATGAAGTACTGCACAAAATCTTTCATCCACATGATGAACATTAGGCCTTTACAGAGCAGTTAAGCGTTTATTTCCTCAGTAGTGATTTACAGAACCATCTGTAAATTTTTTTGAAGTCAGTTATGTTGCCCTTCCCCATAGGGAGTTAACATAAAAGCAGTGAGTTCCATGAATTCATGGAGCAGTGGTGGGTTCTGCACCATGGAAAGATAAGAAAATTGGGCATTTTTTATTACTAAAAAATACTAATTTCCTTGGTTAGAATTGAAGAACTTTCTCCTGGTACTGAGAAAAAAGGTGTTATGTTAAGACATTCTATATTTAAACTGTAAATATTCTAACGAAGATGAGTCAAATGTAAAAAAAAACACCCCACAATTTCATTAATACATGCATCTATCTATGTAATATGATACGAACAAGGGATCCTTGATAACATCATCTTTAAAATCAGGCAGGTATATGGAAGGGTCTAAACAATGAAAAGGGGTGAGAAAGGTTAAATATGTAGTTGCATTACGATATGAGGTGAAGATATGTGCTTTGTAGTAGCTATCCTTTCTCTTTATAAATAACAGTGGAAAACACCAAGTTGGAATGTAGACTGGCTCTCCTGGGGGCCTGCATTTATACAGGTTATGTCAACACATGTTCGTGGTTCTTTGAAATATCATGGGACATGTGACAAACATAATGTTCAAATGAGTCAAATATCCTTTGCATTGACCAACACCTACTTCTTGACATTTCTCTTCCAATAACACATTCCACTTTTGATGCACTCTTTGGGAAACTAGATAACCCATTATCTTCTATGGCACTTTGCTAGCTTAAATCTGACAAACATATGAACCTCTATTTGAAAGCTCACTAATATTAGCTGTACAACTCCCTCCATCATCCAAATAATCTTTGATATTATATGTCATAATCTTCACTTTTCTTCTATCCTTTTGCAACGTCTTTTACCATTTCATTAAAAAAAGATCAATAACTGTGGACTACCTTTTTCCATTTAAAGAAACTATCAAAAAGATTTCAAATGTGTGAAATTTTCTAGGAACAGAGAGAATATGAGCATAACAATATTTTCAAAGTTCTTTTCCCAGCTGCACAGTATTTCCTATCACAAAACTATATTGCCTTACCAACAATAGCACAAAACCAGAAATTTCCATCCTGGAGAAGACCAAGTATACTACCTCAGATCCTATAGAAAAATTAAGGATTTTTTTCTATATTTTATTTTTGTTATCCATCATGGCCCATGAAAAGAGAATAAAGAACAGTGGGGTTTGTGTGCATATATTTCTTCTGTAACTTCACATATAAACCTGTGAAAATGGTTCAGGACAGACTTATCTTTCTCCAAGCAAAACAGACCAACCACTGCAATGAAATCAGAATAATTTTTTTTTCTACTTGTCTACCCTTATCACTATATCACTTGCAATCACTTGCTTCACTGTCTGCCAGAGGTGAGAAGATGATTTAAAAAAATACAACAAATATGTCTGAGTCATCAGGCTGTCTGTAATGACTCAAGCACTCTCTGAAAAATAAAAAGGTCACAGTATAGCAAACTCAACTACCTTTCTTAATTTTTACCCCTAAAATATATCGGATATTAAATGAGCAGGGAATGGGGTCCTTGATAAACAAAAGTAACAGATAATCCAAGAGAGGGTCTGACCTTTTTCACCAAAAATTTCTAGAGGCAGGCAGCAAAAATACTGAAAGAAGTCAAATGGAGAAATTACAAATAAGTCAAAATCACAAATACTTATTTCTAGTTTCCTTAATCTAGGTAGATATTCCTATTAAAGCACGAAGATTAGAAAACTCCAAATAGAGTAGAGAGGGATTCACCTGGTAAAAACATAATGTGCACCTACATTAATAAGTTTGTGACTTGTGAACTATGGCATATCTATGAGATCCTTTAGCATAATTTTCAAGTAAAGGAAGATTCTAAGTCTGTTTTCAATGTGGAAATAAAATAGAAGTCATTATCATTCCCTCTTGTTGGTCAAAAGCTTTTAAAGATGAGGCAGTGACCAACTATGTCTACCAGGATTATCCAAAATCAACCATCAATACCATTGATATTGTAGGAACACAGAAATTAGTACTCCAAACATTTTTTTCTAGATGTAATGAAAGATTTCATTTCCTTTAGGCAGTAACCTTTTTACTAGAAAGAATTGTAGTATGATATTATTTATATGATTTATTACTATATCACCTGTATTTTCGTATTTCTGCCACATCCATAAATTCATATGCAGATATGTTTCTTTCCATATGCAAATGAATGTCCCAGCCCATGGCATGGAATTTGGAATAGATGATCTTTAAAGATCCTTTCCAACCCAAACTGTTCTGATTCTATGGTTCTATAACTAATAATAAGAAATCATTTACAAGGAAGTAAGAGGAAAAAAATTAAAATATTTAATGAATAAATGAAATGTGAAGTAAAGGGAACAGTGACATTACAGTTGTAAACAAAGAGGGATGTTAGTGATAGAGGATGCAGCATAAACTGATGGAAACCATGTACACTTCATACACATACAGAAACACAACACATGAAATCAGCTGTGCCAGTATTTCTCATATTGACATTTATTATGTCTCTTAAGACCTAAAATAATCATGTCCCTCCCTTGAATCTTCATAATTCATGAAACCAAATTTCATGTTTTGCACATATATGCAATTCAATGATCCTACATGCGGATGCAGTTTGTGTTCATGCTACCACTTATCCTGTATCTCTGCCTTCTCCACACTGCACTTTGCATGAAATCTCTGAGGAAACCAGAAGAATTTGGAGTGCACTGATGAGTCATGTCAGAACCACAGGTGGAAGCAAGAAAGAGGGAGTAATTAAAATATTTCCTCCTGATTGCAGTAGTTTAGGACAGTTCATCATAAGCAAGATACTGAAGCTGTTGTAACCAGGATGAGGCTCTCAAGGAGATCTCTCACTCTTTAATACACTGTTTGTAAGGGAAGGAATGGAAGAGAACTTACACTACTCATTTCAAGGTCATACCACCTCTGTCTACATATGCATACCTATAACAAGTAGACACTCAAGGTGAAGCCACCCCAGTGCAGAGCAGAGCAGGACAATCCCCTCCCTTGCCTGGCTGGTGATGCTGTGCCTGGTGTCCCCCAGGACAGGGTTGGCCCTTCTGGCTGTCAGGGCACTGCTGAGTCACATTCAGCTTTCCATCAACCAGGACCCCCAAGACTCTTTCCACAGCACTCTCTCCAACACCTTGTTCCCAAACCTGTACGTGCATCCTGCCTTGCCCTGTCCCAGGTGCAGAATCCAGCCCTTTCTCTTGCTGAACTTCATATGCTTGCTGATTACCCAGCCCCTTAATTTGTTGATGTCTCTGCATGGCTTCTCTGTTCTCAATGGAGTAATCAGCTCCTCCATCAGTTTGCCAGTCTCATTGGCAAACTTACTCAGCATCCCTTAAAGTTCTGTGTCCAAGTTTTTTGTGAAAATGTAGCCACCAGCCTGATGTAACTCCATTTACTATAGTCTCTTTTTATTCCCCACATTTCTGGGCAGCTTCAGCCCCAAGGGTTCTCACTAGCACTCAGTTCATCAAGTTCTGGCATGCCATCCTACTACTTATCACTGGCAACTGCTTATCACTGGTTTTTTCCCTTTTCCCCTTCCAATCTAGTTTAAAGCTCTGTCAATAAGCTCTGGTAGCTCCTGTGCTAAGGTCCTTTCTCCCCTTTGAGAAATGTGCTCCATGTCCTGTAGGTGAGTGTATGAGGGTTATTTTGCATTCAAGAGGCTAATATATGCTTTTTGTTCTCATTTTCATGCTTGTGTTATGCTCTGATATTGTGCTGACAACAAAAAGAAAAAAATCCGGGTACCAAATCTAACTCTGAATGGTATGGGGCAATACTAAGTAAATGTTCTCCCTGTTGGACATGGAAGGATTAAAAAAATGACTGTAGAAGATGCCACAGTAATCAGTGGGTGAACAGTGATAATTTCGAAAGTGTCTCAGCTTTGAGGTTGACAGCAATGGCCAATGAGCAAAACAGGCCATTAGGAGTGAAACATCCAGAATACAGCAGCTAACAATATCTGTCATGACAATGCAAATATGAAAATGATAGATATTCGATTGTCTTTGCTCACTGCTTCTGTCACTCAGATACAGGGATTCGATCTTGTAGAAAGTGAAGGAATTTCAGTGAATATGTAATATTGTAAACCACATCTGATTACAGATTAGGTGGGAATGTACATTTTAAAACAGTAAATGACTGTGGGTGTTATAAAGGGCTGGCCAGACATCGCTCCAGCACAAAATCAAAAGCTCCATCCTGACAAGGTTGAGGAGAAATGCTGGTGCAGTCTTACGGAGAAGGGGAAAGGATTGAACACTGCCATTATTAACCTTTAACCTACTACAGCCTATTCTCCTTGGAAAAGATATTTTCATTAGACAGATACGTTAAACCATGAATTAAAATGGTCCTTATGTAATTTTGATTTATTGACTGGAAATTTAGAATAATAAAATTTGATTTTGAATAGAAAAACAGTTTTTGATTTCATACATTTTACAAGCTTACATTACAAGCTTTCATACACATTACAAGCTTACCTGTTGTTTCTTTTGTGATTTTCCCTAATATGTATTACTCATCATAATAGATAGTCCCTCATTGTACTAAAGGTAATTAAAACCAAGTGAAATCATCAGTGTGTTATAGTCAGTGGAGTTTTTTACCATTACTTTCAATTGGGCCACGTTTTCACTCAACAGGCAAGGAAAGTAGCACTTAAAGATATTCAAGCTATAGCTTATAAAAAGAAGGAAATGCAGCATTTAAGTAAATAGATGTTATGAATTTTTGATATTTTCCATTAGATTGCCAAGAGTGTAAATAAGTTTCACAAAGTTGTTGAAAAAATAAACATACATGTGTTTTACATTATTCAAGATCTCAACTGTTTAGTAGTGCAGTGTTTTGCATAGGAAATGGCTAATTCAGAGGAACAAATGAGATTAGTTTATTTGCATTTAAACCCCTGCCAAACTTCTACATTGTGGACTTTCAACCCCTTGAAAGAGACCAAAAAAAGGAATCAAAGAAATTAGAAATATACAAATACTGTTAGAATATAAGGCTTTGGCTGTAAACAAAGATTAGGGAAGTATAAGCAAATAAAACCACTGGTTGAAAAAGCTTAACATTATAAGCCATTCAAATTGTTTAATCAAACATTTACCTAAATTAGTTGAAAGGTTACTGTTTTATACAACAAGAAATTTTAATTAAGCCTTGTGCTTGAAGTGTTTCTGGAATTGCTCCCTTTGGTCCCATTAGGATGTAGCCTCAATTAAAACGTATTGTTAATATTACAAGATAACACTTGCTGGTGGCACAAAATTGAAGATATGCCTCCATGTAATTTTAGATTATTCCTTGCTGTGAGTTTTTGCAATTATTTTTTGTCAATAAGGCTTTCTTCTATTCTCTTGCCAATGAAATATTTTAATCAGTACACCCAAACACTGAGCCTCTGAAAACAGGAAACTTCTAGAAAATTAACTACCTTTTGCACACTAGACTTCAGTTAAAACTTTTCATTTTTCATTTTTACTGTATTACAATAACAAGTAAAAAAATAATAGGGTCACAGGACTCTCTGACTTTAGGAAACAAATATTGTAACTGTGAGGGGAAAAATCCCCAGGATTACATCTTTCCACTTTCATTAACATCATTAGTCCTTTCTCAAGTGATAATGTCCATTGAGGGCCTTTATTTTCCCTACTGAGATTCTCTGTCTATTGTTGATTTATGTACAAGAAATAAATTTATCGGATTAGAGTCCTTTCAAGTGCATTTATCTGTATTTTTAATGGCTTTCTCTTATTTAATAGTGTTATGCAGAACCATAATTGCTCAGCATTCCTTAAATTTGCTAGTATGAAAAACTTGTGATTGAAAACACAATTTTTAATGGTCAAGTAGATTTTAGAACAAACTCTTGTTATATGGGCAGGAAAAAAGGAATAGTTATTTTCGACAACTAATAAAAATAGTACTTCTAAATGCACAAGTAACACCATATAAGAACACTATCATCTGTTGGAAGATTTTTTTTTTGGAGCAAGAAAAAGTAACAATCCTATTATTTTATTCAACTTACAAGTACTTTCCTAAGGATATATAAAAGTTTAACACACTCTATCCTTTTGCATAAAGCAAGTACCAGAGAGCTTCAGATTCCCTCAGTTCCACTCTATTTAAAAAAATGCTTCTAAAGAATGACTAATTTTTTGAATTGTGGCCAATGGTTTGCAAATATTTAGTATCACATTTTTCAGTATTTATTAGATTAAAACTAAATCAGAAATAAGAATTTGTTTAGATTCACATTTAACTGCCCACAATTTTTAAACATTGTCCCAAAGCCTACTCCCACATTTGTATAATAATTCACACAATCCACTCCAGTATTCCAGTTAGACTGTCCAGCTCTGTGTGAAAACCTTTGAAGAGTCTGAAGTGCTCCTTTTTATCTGTGAGGACTCTCTGGGATAGGGAGTGCACCTTGTGGGTGTTAATGGCTCATCATGAGACGGTGAGAGCTCCAAAGAGACACGACCAAGTCAGCCTTTGAACAAAATGTTTTAGCTCAGAGCCTGACCCTAGGAAGGAGGATGATTTCCTCCGAAGGATGACCCAGGGGAAGGAGGCAGCAGAACATCTATCTCACACAGACAGAAAGGGTAGATATTCCCTCCCCTGCTCTTCTCTTGTTAGTGCTTGTGAGCAGCTGCCACACACCCCAATGTCCTCTGCATGGTCTGTTCTTCTGAGCTGGAATGAAGAAGTCACAAAACAGTCTCCTGGCAAAATCTCACTAGCTACTGCCTCTGACAGGCATATTCCAAAGGAGATGGAGCAAAAGCTACTGGGAAATGAGTAGGTGAAACAGTCAAATTTCAGCACATTCACAGAATCACAGAAGGGTTGAGCTTGGAAAGGACCTCTGGAAGTTTTAGGGGAGTATGTAGAAATACTTGAAATTTCCTTTGGAGTTAAGTGGAGAAAATAAGCGACAGAAACATTTTGGGAGGCTATGACTTTTTAGTGCTCATACTTCTGTTGCTACAAAAAAATCACAGAAGGGACAATTTTTTTTTCCTCATGCTTAAACTGAAATTAAACAAATCATCTGCCTTGCTTTTCTCTCAGGGAAAATAAAATCCAGAATATTAGCTTTCAAGTTCAAGGCAATTCCTCAGCACAGCTGTTAAAACTCACTCATCTTCCTGAACTGTATTGCAATGCAAACTTGTAGTATGGAGGTAGTCAAGCAACAGGTACAGTTGTGTCATGCAAAAAGTTGTATGAGAAGAAGTAATAATGTATTTTGCATGTGAGAATTTATTTGGGTCAAGGGAGTGTGAGCAATTATGTATTAACAAGATGGTTATACCCACCATTAGATGAAACACTTGTGTGGTGCACTCTTCATGGGGTCCACAGTCAAAGACACCAGTGTCTAAGGGATAGCTACCCTTCTGAAAAATCTGAACCACATGTATTGTGTTTGGCCTCAGAGGACAAACTGTATCTAATTAAAAGCAAAGCACATACGATGGACATGAGAGGAACTCAGTACCATCTGCTCTACCACTGATTAAATCCTTTTACGTCACACTGTTTGCCAATGAAAACATAGCCTTTTGGAAAAAAAGTACTCCCTCTCTTGACAAATCTAAAGCCCTGTGGAAGGTACTGAGTCATACATCCTGGTAAGGTTATACTTAATGGGCTACTACATGACTAATGGGAATTTTGCTAGGCAGATAGTACAGACTATTAATCAGTTCAAGTTGTTTGTAAGTTTCAGTAAGATGTATATCAATTATATTGGTACCTTTGTATATAAAGCCCCTAAAAATAGAGTTATGATATTTTTAGAACTTTCTGTACATAAAATTTACATATATATATACAGATATGCATGTAGGTGCTAGATGATAAGTATTGCTATGACTGGGCTGCCATCTTTCAAATTGTGTAATAAAGTTCAAGACAATTTTTTAAAAAGAGAGGTGGTAGAAGGATTTTAAACAGAACTTTTCTAGTACAATTATTACCCAGGTGATTACATTCTTCTCTAAATTGCTCTGCAGCTGGATGGAATATACTACCCACTTTTCACACTGTACGGAACAGATTGTACTTCCCATTTTAAGCCTGTGAAATGTGTTAGCTAGAAACCTTTCCTAGCTTAGAAGCAGATTGAAAGGCTGAGGTAACATTTGGAGAATATTTTTACATCTGTCAGTGAAAGTATTCAATTATCAAAAACAGACAAGCTATGACTTTTTAGCAAACCCAGGATGTCCCTGCTTTTATCCTTCATGACATCCCACAATTTGAATTTGTTTCATAAAACAACCATGATGTACATTTCCAGTTAGCTTGGTAGATTATCATACATTGAAATCCCCACTGACTTTTTGCTGGTTTTTTTCTGTCCTTTTCAACATATAAACTGAATTACCTGAATTAAAACAGCTATCCTTCCCTGATAGTTCAAAATTGGAAAATTCTATCAAGCTGTCCTTCCTAAAATGATACAAAAATAGGGGAAAAAGAATCTGCTCTCTGCAGACTTAACTACTTCTGAACTACTGTTCCTAGTCTTTTATAGCTAAGATGTTAAGTGGTTTTCCCTCTAGGATCACAAAGTATCTACTTCCTCAGGATCCTCTGCTGAACTTTCCCAGGCAGCAGTTGACAGCTCAGACACCCACAGCATGACACGACAAAAAACAGCTACACAAACAGACCACAAGAGCGCTGAAAAAAAGTCTGCTTTCAAATACAGTGAAATCAAGTTTCATACTATAGCTGTTTCTTTGCCTCTCCTTTTATTAGTAGTATTTTCCCTCTGTCTCACAGATTTTTAATTAGATTAAATAGCCAAAGCTAAAATGCTTTAAAAGTTTCTCATATGTTTGCCACATATCAAGAAACAGATTTTTGTCCTTTCGTGTTTAATGGCATACTCTATATATATACACACTTCTAAGGGGGATATTAAATGGAACCCATACTGTTATGTATGAAAGCAATTGCAGTCTAAACTAATGCCAAGGAGTAATTACAGCCTAATTGCCTTGGCTTGTTTAGCAGGTCATAAATGTTTTTACAATGGTTCTTAGCAGATGAAGAGTCAGAAAACAAATTTCAGCAAGTTGTGGAGAAATTACAGCCCGTTAAGGCCTTCCTCAAACTGGTTCCATATTCTACCATCTGCAGTGTTCAGAAGACATTTCTCTGACCTCTAAATGCTATTGTCTGATGGACAAAATTCTTAATCTAATACTTAAATTACATTTCAACAAACACCACAGTATGTGAGAGCAGATAAAAAATGCTGTTCTTCAAGGAGTTAACTTCTCCGACATGAATAATAAACCCATCAGAGATTATATAGGATCCATTCATTTGTTTCCTAGGGATTTATCATTAAACAAAGGACCAGTGCAACTTCTATGAAATGTTCTGTCAAACAAAAACCTGTGTCACATAAGAAAAGGACAGTAACTTGTCCCTCTAATTTGATGCTTATGAAGGACAAATTCCACATATGCTCACATTTCTAGATGCAAATTGCTCAAGAAAGTAGGATTTTTTATAAATCTGTGAGACTGAAAAGGACATAAAGGAAAAGGATATTGACAGCAGTCACCCTGTTTGTTGAAGAGCTACAGGTAATTTTGTTGCCATGGAACAAAGTGTGAATTGCACTGGACACAGGAAGAAAGTGAAGTATATGCTGCAAACTTCTTCACTAATGGATCTTTTCTGCAGACCTCAGACAATGGGGGTTTCTTTTCATGATGCACTAGCCCTGGAGGTACTCTCAGGAGACATTACTAAGACAGTACTGTTGGATACCACATATTGCTACACACAATGGCAGAGAGGATTTTCATTAAAGGCAGCCAATGTTATACCACTTTGCATAACTTGCCCAGAAAAGGAAGACCTTTCTTTTTCACCATTTTCAGCCATTTTTCTGTGTCCCAGGGGACTTCTAACTAAACATAAGAAGAAAAGATTGGAAATGAGTGTGACAGCAAAATACTAATTGCATTGAGTATAAACACAGAAGCTAAGAAGCTATCTAAAACTAAAACCTTGGCACACATTAATTTTGGCATAGAAATTCTTCTGCCCTGATAGTTCTTTATACCAATTCAAGCATGAATCAAATAAGAGCAGTATTTGTCAGCTGATGACAACTGACACCAATAGTTATGAAGTATCAATGTATTGATTTTAATAAACATTTTTGTTGCATAGCCTACTGTGTCCTGAAACCTTACAGCTGGCAGGGCCATTTTAAGGGCATCTAATTTAAAGAATTCTGGAAGAAATCCTCTTGGGACAATACATTTACATGTCAGTGATATTTATGTATTTGGCATAAAAGAATTATCTTTTATTTAAAATCCAGTCATTCCTATAAAAAAAGTTGATCTGCAAAAATTATAATTTTACTTGGTGATCATTGGAGAATCTATAGTAAGTTGATTGCTTTACTTTAGTGTTTAATACTTATTTTAGATCACAAACAGCTCCCTTATGACCCTACAATTTTTATCAAGTGTTTCTAGGATTGTTACTTTGTCAAAGTGATGGCAAAGAAATAAAAAGGGATGGATAAGTTTAAATTGCATTTTCTCTTTACATTTAGTGCTATTCAGTTTTACTCTGGATATATCCATTTGAGAATGCCAGATAGTTGCAAAACCACAGATAAAGCTTATTAATTTGACTGAACATATAAATTGTTTCTAATATTCTGATGCTCTTAAATATACCTAATAGCTCAACAGCCAAGAGAAAACAATCTTGAAATTAATAATGTTTGTCATCTATTATGAAAAACCACCAGTGTATCTCTATGTGTTAGATTTCATGCTTCAGTTTTATGCTTAAATTAGAATTTAACCATTCAAAAGTGCTCAAATTCTTCAACTTTGTGGCTAAGTTCCCAAGCAATTTCAAGGATTAGTTAAAAAAATTGAGCTCCTGATTTTGAGACTTTCTTATAGGGAAAAAAAAAAAAATTCAATTTGAAATTGGTACATGGAATATATTCCATTCAGAAGGCAGTAAAATCTGCTGCTACACAATAATTACAGACCTCTGGATAAAGGCAAAGAAAGAAAAGGATTTAATTTGATTAGCCTCCAACTTTATTCATTTAACTCATCTGGAAACTATCCAGCAATAGTTCTTCCAATGAAGGTCATAATTCTTCTTTAATTGTTTCCACCTGGTACAGCACTGTCATCAATTCCCTGTTCTCCACCTTTCCGTACTTGGCTCTCTGCCCATCACTCATGCCCTCCCAGTCTTCCCTTGCACTGTCATTAAGGGACAAGGGAAAAGAGGCTTGGGTTATTTTTGTTGTGACAGATCACAGAACCTCCAGCTTGGTTTCCTCCTTTGCTGGATGATTTCCCTGTGTTCAGTTCCTATTTCTGTTTACACCTTCTAAGAATTAATTCCTGCCCTTTTTCTGCTACACTCAGACATGCTGAGCTTTTCCTTACAACCTGTCCCACACCCCAGGATTCTGCAAAGTTGACTTTTCTAACTTTTCCCCTGTTCTGCCCCTTTTATAGTCCTCCCTTTATATCACTTCCAGCTCCCCCTAAAAAAATCTCCAAAACTTAATAAAAATCCTTTAGCAGACAAGAATCTTCACTAGCAAATTAATGTACAAACAAGAGACTTAAGGCTCACTAAATCAAGCATTCAAAGACTCTCATTCTACAAAGTCAAAATCTCTATACTTAGGCAAATTCCATTGCTTAGCTAACCCAAAGAACACCTTGTGATGGTCCCAGGCATCCTGAGGAGAAAAAGGGATACTGTGGGACCCTAAAGAAATTAACCTCAACAAAGGTGACTTCTTAGTTCCCTTCCTAGCACATTGCTTTTATGGTTGCAGTGACTTCATGTGGGGAGTCAGACTCTATACATGAAATCCGTAGGCATTCTGTTCATATATTTCCTCGTTGGAATAATCATGAAAGGAATTTTAATTTTGGAACATAAATGCAGTCTGCACACTAGCAAGCATACACACTTTAGAGTAAATATGTGGTGTTAAGGCAGTAAGCAGTAAACATTTTTGAGGAAAACTTAATTTGTTTTCAATCAGACCAGATAAGAGTGATTATTAATGGTGGTGAATATATTTATCCAGGAATACAGGCTTGCCTAGACAGGAAATTTTGTATTAGTGGAACAGCATTTCTCAGTTTATTGATTTATGTCTAAACTAAATGAGAATATGTTCTATTGCTCTTGAGGTAGATGACATGAGATTGAAGTAGGTATTTTAATATCCTGTTTAATGTCAAGTTAGAAAATTAGGTTCTTCCTCAACCTTTGAGTTTTAGTCATAAAAGACTGATGGTTCAGGACCTCCCAGTATTTCACCATACACCATCTATTCAAATAGAATGGACTGACAGCCCCAGGCTACAAAAATCTTTAGCTGTTTATGGGAAAAATATTTCCTGTCCATTGGATTGTGAAGGTAGCTCAATAATTTTGAATGAATTCATGTAAAGCTATTTGTACATGTTTTTTTAGATATGCTAAGGAAAGCAAACCTGGGTAGCATTGCTAGTAAGATTTATCTGTTAAAAAAAGTTATATAAAAAGAAAACACATAAGGGAGAAATGAATCCTATCAGAAAGGACAACAAAATTGAATTGGGAGCTTCATGTTTAGGGACAAATACATTGACTTTCCCTTGCACTTACACTATTGCTGAAGAGAAAATGCTTATATCTAGTTACATGAAAGGCCCTTCTCCTCTACTCACAATACTGAAGATAAAAAGAATCCTATCACACATTTACAAAACAAAGATCTCACACTTCCCATTGCTTAAGCAAATTTGACACGCAAATTTGTTAAAGAGACTGAACAATAATGATTCTGTAATTTTTCTTCAACATTCAGTGCCTTCTGGAAACCATACTGTAAATCATCCTCCTAAAGATACCTTTGATGTCCATGAGCCTTAGCAAAGTGCTTCTATTAAAAGACTGCCTTTCAGTTCAGTTTGTTTATTTCAATTTGTTGTATATACGCCACATTCTCAGCTCAGAGCAAGAAGATGAATGGAAATAAATAATGACACATTTGCATTAAGAATTTTGTGGCAAAGACCTTTAGTAAGATATTGTGGTTTCAATGCAACCACAATACAATGACAAACTTCCTTTGTAAATGACAGATCTAATTGTACAGCTAAAATTATAGTTCCATAAATAAATGGAACAAGGGCTGAAGACACACTATCTACTGTATATTGGCATGTGGCTGTATTCCCAAAAAAAGCATCCCTATTATTCATGAATTGATTTACGCTTTTTATATTTCCATAACATGCAGCATTTATTTACCCTTACATTTGAGCATTACGGTTTCTGCTGACATGGGTATTTTCTTAAAATAGAACATTACAGCAGTCCCCTGCTAGATGTTTAAGCCATGTGTATGTTTATTTTTTATTTTTTTCTTCAACTTTCTGACTGTGAGCAGGCTGGGAATGTAGAGTCATGATGAATGAGAGTTTGCTTTATAAAAAAAGAGAAATGTAGACATTTGATGTAACACTGAAAAATTCACAGCCTCCTACCTTAAAAACAAACATTTCCCGGCGAAGAATAGCCAGAGTGTTGAAGTTCCCATCACAGATGTTAGGCTTGGCTCCGGGATAGGAAGGTTTGTCACCACCAGTGGGTGGCCGGGGAGGTTTAGGTTGCCTGTCATTCTTTCGTGGGTCTGCTGGAGGGACTGAACGATGTGGGGGCACTGTTGGCAGAGGTCTTGTTGGTGGTGGTATCCTGTCAGGTGGACCTTTAAAAATACAGCAGCTGGATGTAATACACAAACACACTAAAGGAAACATACACAACAAAAAAACAGCTGTAAGCTGTACAAACCCAGCAGAGAAAGGGGAAATAAAAAGTGACCTAACATACCTTTCTGATGTTATTAAATCATAGAATCACAGAATATGCTGAGTTGAAAGGGACCCATTAGAATCAGAGTCCAGCTCTTGGCCCTGCCCAGGACACCCCAGGAGTCACACCATATGCCTGAGAGCATTGTCCAAACTCTTCTTGAACTCCACCAGGCTGGTGCTGTGACCACTACCCTGGGGAGTCTGTTCCAGTTACCAATCAGGCACTGGTTATAAAACCAAACCCAAGGAAAAGAATTAGTTTTCATTATCCAAAATCTTCCTTTTTGAAAAAACATTCCAATAAAACCTTCAAAAGATGCTTAGGACACCATAATTTCAGATGAAAAGTAGTTCAAAGCAAATTATTTACCAGCTCAGTAAGAGCTCTTATAACAGAATCATTTTCTTTTGTACAAATAAATGAAAAAAAAAAATCTTGTTCCTTATAAGATCATCATCAGTCAATAGATTTTCAACTTCTATTTTTAATCTATAGTCATCAATTCACACAGGCATATATGTAGCATACCTGCTACTTCATATGGACCACATTTTTAGACCAAGTAATGCCATATTCACTAGAGACAGGACATTCACAGCTTTTTCCAATGTCCCTTGGTATGTACAGGAGCTCCTAAAACTGAACTTCAAATCCTAGGCATGTATACAACACACATATCCAATCACCTCCCTGCCATCATTCATACATTTTCTTCAAGTGAAAAAATAAAACTTTGTAGAGCAATCTTAAAATATTTTTCTTCTTTCAAATATATTATTTGTCAAAATATACAGAGTTTCATGAAATTACTATCCCACTAATAATTTCTCTACCTCCAAGTCATCAGACGATCCCAGACAGATATCAATCATAACCCTGATAGCACACTGAATGACTTGAAATGAGTGTACTGAAAAGGCCTTCCCCTCTCTACACATATCAACAACATTTATTTTTCACGGACAAAAAGATAAAATGATCATTTGGATCAGTAAGATGTCTGGAAACCAGATGAATGTTTTAATTTTTCTCATTCTATTTAGGCCTCTCTCCAAATCATTTAAATAGATAATATAGTTTGACTTTAAGAAATAAATACTGTTTGCATGATCACCTTCAGAAATACTTTTGAAAGTAACACAACCCTAAAACTGAGCAAATGACATTTGGATTTCTGAGAATTTTTCAAAAAAACACATAATTTATAAAGAAAAAGATGGATTATGTAAGGAAATCTTAAACTCGCCAAATGGTTGTCATGCAATTTAATAGGGCATTTATTTCATTCATAATTTTAAGACTTGTGACATTTATAATTTACAGTTAATAACAGTATTTCAAGGAATACTGCAGACCAAAGAAATTATTTTAATAGGTGTGACATTTTTATTGAGGCATATGATTCCAGATCACATCTTGATTATAAAGGGAGCAAAGGAATCAGTTTGCAGTAGCTTGTGTTGGAAAGTTTTTAACCCCAAATCAAAGATTTTTTATGCCATTTGGTGGTGATGTCAGATATTACTTCCCAGGGGTAACACATTTCTCTTAATGTATAGCCCACAGCTGTTGGAGCTGAGCAGCTAGTTTTCAGCAAAGTTTCCTTGTCTAGCCCTTAAGTCTAGACTACCAACTTATGAGCTCATGAGAAACAACCTTCCTTCCAGCTAATCACACAGGAAAAAAACTCAACCAAACAAAACTTGATCAGCCAATCATTTGGAAATTGCTATTTATGCTTTATGAAAACATATATCTGTGCTTGTGAATATGATATTTTAAAATTCTTGTTACTATTACACCACGGAGTCTGCAGATTTCTAGTTAGCAGTACAGTAATTCTACACGATTATAGTTGTCTTTTCTGGTAGAAAGATAAAGAAGGAATGGCCCTCACAATATTCAACATAAACACGACAAACTTTAAACAGGAAAAACTGAGAGTACAGAATTTAATCCAATTCAGATTTAATTAAGGAACTCTAAGCAAGGCAATATCACATTATATGCACTGGATGCAGAGCATTAACACAGAGATATGACAGAATTTTCAACTTTAAAAAAAATGTATCTTAAAAAAAGAAAAAAAGACTAACTTACACCAACAGAATCAAAGTCATTAAAACTAAAATTAAAACTACGTCTTTGGAAATTTAAGGCATAGTAATATGAGAGTTAGTGTTAGATTCAGCCCATAATCACAATTATGTTATTTTCACTTTTTAAAAAAATTTACAATTGCCTTGTTAAATGCAGAATTTATTTGCATCACAGGTATTTTATATAGGCCATAAAAAACTTAAATTAACATATTTTAATGAAGTAGTCCCTTCTTCTCCCTTCGTAGGGACTGGTGATTACATATTTTGACATCAATTTGTTATATTTATCATAAGAAAGGGTGACCTCAGATTTTGAGGAAAATTTTCTGTATTATAATTGATAAACTGAGAAGCAATCAATTCATCCAGTTACATGAGCTTGGACACCTGTGTAAATAACCTCATTATAGTTAAAGGCCTGCATTTCTTAATATTTCATAGTTTGGAATCATTTTGCATGAGTTTTCTTTATGGATTTTTAAAACATTTAAAATTATCAATCCAGATGCATGCAGATTTGAATATAAATTGTGAACAATGAGAAACAAAGTAATAGCATCCTCAGAATCTTTGGATATTTTACTCTGGCATAACACCTGGTGAAGTCCATACTAATGAACTCTTTGGAGTGGTGATATGGACAGGAAGACCTCAAAGGTATTCCAAGCCAAAAAGCTTGTGCTGTCTGATGAGAACACAACATACCGTATATCTTCTGGATGCCCTGTAAATCATCATTAGGTAGTTTGAAGTTGTCAGTTTCCATATATTGGTAAAATGGAGCCATGATTGCAGTGGGATCATTAGAGTGCTCCAAGCCCAGAGCATGTCCCAGTTCATGCACTGCAACTAGAAAGAGATCGTTTCCTGTGAAGAGAAGGAAAGGAAAAAGACCATTGAATCCACAAAGCTAGTAAAAAAAAAACCACACAGGGAGGACTCTGCACTTGAAAGATGTTTTCACTGTATTTGAGTTTCACAAGGTAGTGAATTAATAAGGTAGTAATTAATGGATCATCCAGGATATCAAGGATAACATGACAGAAAAGGCAGTTTTCTCTCTGTTATTTTTTTTTTCCAACAAGGAAACCATTATTTTACAATATATGGTACTCTTTCAGTCATCATAAACATAAACCTTTCTAACTTATACACATGGTAAGTGTAGGGTTCAAGTGTCATAGCTCACATCTAGGCTTTTGTGCAATTCATGACTTGATGTTGCCATGAACCCATCTAAAAATGCTTTCATCAAGACATAGTTGCAATAGGAAAATACCTTGGCTTTGTTTGGTAAACTTCACAAACTGAAGACTACCTATTTAAGACAAACCCCACAGAGCACTTAGTCATCCAAACACTTGTAATCAGACCCCTGCTGATTATATGTAGATTTTGTCCATTTCTGAATCACCGTAACTGAAATCCTAATGAGGAAAATAGATGTCATAATATATTCCACTGTGCAATTCCTTGTAATAACTGTAATTTTTTATTTAAGGATTAGAGCTTTTTTAATTTTTGTAGGACTAAAGAAAAACCCCAAACCTCTGCACTCATGCTATAGACCAGTTTAAGGTTTTTGTTATTCTCTTCTCAAAAGTATCTTTAATTTTCTTGTTACAGAGTATTAGATACAACTGGAAGATTTGGCAGTAGAATTATGGCACTATTCTAAAGCAAACATAAATCAAAGCCAATAGGATCTTTTCTAAAAACAGTTTCAGAGCTGGACCTCTATGGTATTAATTTTGTCTATTTTTGCTCATCTAAGATTTTGTTCTGCATTTCTTTCTATGAGTCTTTCATACAGATTGTCATACTTAACCTGTCACAAAATGAGACTTGTTTTAGATCAGGAGAAAGATTCCAGTTGTCTGAAAAAGGTTTACATCCAGAATACAGCTCATTTCACCACCTAGGGATGGGCAGAACCATCCTCCAGAAGTGTAATACTGCCCCACTGACAAGAGAAGTACTCCAGGTCAGCAGCTTATGCTGACCATCTAATTTTTAAATGCTGAACTCATGTGAAACTGGTGTCACCTTTAGTAAGTAGTTTCTTGTTGAAAGAGTAGCATAAATAATGAAAGGCCTGTGCTGTAGCCTAATAGTCATATATTGGTTGTGAATATGAAAACAAAAATGCTCAGCCTTATCACTTATCCTATAATCTGTAGATTCTTTGGGGATAGACAGTTATTTTCCACTGCTGGAACGTGATCTGGAAGTACTTTTAAAATGTCAGTAGTAGTAATAATATTAAATTAATGTTAAATTGCATCAGCAACAAAATTACACTTATATACATTACAGAAATTTGAGGATGTGGTTGACAGTATTTCAATTTCTCAAACATTTCCTCTTGCTGATACAAAAAAATGAACTTTATCCAAAGTACATATGCAAGAGGAAACATTAGATGTCTTCATGATGTATGAAGCCATGCTGATGTCTGTAAAATAAATGTTTGAATGAAATTATGAAAACAGACACAAGTAAAACTATATGCTTAGTTCACAGAGTCTTCTCACAGCTTCTGATTCTTAATTTGAAAATATGACAACTAAATCTTCTTGATCTTCTATTCAATATAACTGTGCAAAGAAATCACATATTTCAAAAATTAATGTGACATAATGGGCTTCTAGAAATGAGAAGTTTATCCTATCATTTATAGTTATATGGTTTCCAGATGAAATGTTTTATGACAATGTTTTTCGTAGATGCAGCTCTTTTTATTGTAAAGCAGAATCTCAGTGTGCTGTTTCAATAGGTTTGATAAGCCTGACTGTCCTGGTGACAAATGCTCTTGATATCTGAATCTGCCCTTCTATATGCAGACAAAGCTGATCTTGACATCATCTCATATGAATAATCCACAGCTTCTGTAGCTAACATCAGCATAGGAAGTGATGTACAGAGGGAACTTTGTAGAGGTTTTCATTCTGTACTTATAATGGAATAACTAATGTAACTTTAAATAATCATAAGTTTAAGATGGAAAGACAGAAGAGCATGTTACTGTACTACAGCTTTTATACTATAATGGAAAGTCTCACACTATTTTTCAATTCTTTTCTGAGTTTTGTGAAAGTTTTAAACTGGGTTTATTAGAATGCAAAATTTCTTTCCTTGGTATTAACTTGAATATTTAAGAATCAACTTTCTTTTGCTTTTCAGACCTTCTGAAAGCAAATTTCCCTCCTATACACATGCCTCCTACATCATAATTAAGAATATTAAGTTTTATATTGAAAAATGCACTAACAAGTTGGCCATGTTATTTACTGAATTATTTTCAAATAGTTTGGAATTAAGAGTATTTATTCTATCACAATCATTAGGCTCATTACTATCAGTAGATGGAACAGTTTTCTACATGTTTTACCTCTACTGTTTGAGGCAGGCAGTCTGGGAAGTTAACTAGTTTTAATTTCTAAAATTTCAAGAAACCACAGTTAACAGTTTTGGAAGACTCTACTACTTCTATTTGTTCCAGTTATACAGCACATGATGAGTCAATACGTCCTTTGGGTCTCAGTCCTTATTGAGTCCCCTTAAAGATATCCAACAATTTCTACATTTTGTTCCATGTTGATCTGAAAGATGTGAAACACATAGTAGCAGGGAAATAAATGAAACCCACTTTAAGCTAGTGGCATATTTTCCTTCCAGAATCACAGATAATGAGCATATGGTAGAGCACTTCTAAAGTAGCACTAAGTGACAGTGGGACCATGTCAGACAACAGGTATTATGAAGGGGCTGGCTGTTTCTCCTTTCATCTTTTGGTTAGGAAAGATTACGTGAAGAGAAAAAAAACAAAACCCAAAAAAACAAAAAACAAAACAAACAAACAAAAAACCCCAAAACAAACAAACAAACAAAAAACAACAACAACAAAAAAAAACCAACAAAAAAACCCCCCAAAAAACCCAAACAAACAAAAAAACCACCACCACCACTAACAACAAAAAAAAAACCAAATTAAAACAAAACAAAACAAAACAAACAAACAAAAAAAACCCCCAACAACAACAACGACAACAAAAAAACCCACCCAAACCCAACCACCCAACCAAACAAAAACCCCTCAGTTCAATGTCTGACTGTCCCTCTGGATTTAGTCTTTATTTCCACCTCATGCAATGCAGCTAGAAGCCATCAGGGGACCCATTAAGTGTGGCAAAGGCAGAGCAACCTTCAGCAAATGAATAAGGGGGAAAGGAGAAGGTCAAAGGAAAGAGCTGGGAGAATAATATTCTTGCCTGGGGTGACAATGATTTAACAGGGAACATATTTTCTACTTGTAGCCAAATAGCCCCATTATTCATAACAATTTCCATCAAGAGTCATGATTGTCTCCAGGGCATCCTGAATTTAAACTGACCCAAATAACTTAGTGCAATTGAAACTCAGGTTTAAACCAGCCCAAGATGAGCTGTCTGAGTCCAGTACAGGTAGGACCTTATTACTATCTTAGTTTCCATCCTTTTTGCTTTGCATATGATGAGATTTCTCTAATTAGGCAACAATTATTCAGCGCCTCTTTGCTTTAGGGAGCAGACTTGCCCCAATGTTACTGTAAAAAGCTCCTAAGAGTGCAGAAGGAGCCTTCTGTAAGTCTTGCTCTTTTTCTCAAGGCTGCACAGAAGTGTATTTGTCGACTGCAAGGTCCATGGTTCAGTTTCCTGGTCAGTGCTCAGAATAAGTTGAAGAAGTGTAAAAACAAGTGAGCATTCATTTTCACTCAGGCTAGCTTTTTTATCCTATCAATATTGAGGACCTTTTACATTTTCAGTTGCCACTGTTGAAGGAGAGTGTCCCAAATCATTCTATATTTCAGTATACATTATCCAAGTAAGACATATTTCAGTCCACATGGCAAAATGAACACCATCACAAACTTTAATAAGTTGTAACTGAGTTAAAATGCATATGAATATGATGATTTTTAAAGCAAAAGTTGCCACTGAAGGATATACAATGGTGAATATACATTGTGATAGTCCCAGTTACATCTTGTTGTATATCCACTAAGTAGTAGAAAAATATTGGAAAACATATTTCACAAGTCCAAAACTTATGCATCTCTATTCTTGTGTCCCCTATTAGCATGGAATAGAATGGCTGTAAGCTCAAAAAGTTTGTGATTGTTTTTCTTATTTTATCTCAAGTTTGATTTCACAAGGGAAGAAAAAAAAAAAAAAGATACTGTGCGTAAAGAACTAAGGTAAAATTATTATTTTTATACTGACACTTTTCTCTGAGGCTACAAACTATTTTAGGCACTAAATCAGCCTGACTTTACAAACACTGACCAAACTCCAGAATATAAATATGTATTAATATATCAAATATTCAACAGCCAAGAGTGTGGAATATGGGGAAATCTTTCCCTGTAGCTAATATATATACTATTCTTCACATCTACAGATAAACAAAGCTAATATGTTTGTCCACTATTAAGAAAACCTAATTCTGAAGCTATTAATTTCCATTTTAAATAGTATGTGAGTTCAATTTATAAAAGCAATAACTTAATGGCTTAACATGTGACCTCAATTTTGAAGACCTTTCCACCTCAAGGAAAAGAAAAAGAAACCCTAGAAACTGAATTTCAAATTACAAACTGTAAAAATACAAAGATGTTTTATCCACAGACATACACTCTTTCTTCCACAGACTATTTTATTTCATTTTTCATGATGTAGATAGATATTTTCTAATTAAATTCATATCAAGCTGAAATTTAAATCTGCGCAAGACTTCTATTATAGTCCTATTACCAACAGACAGTATCTCAAAGGCAAACTTACAATTGATCAGAAATATTACACATACACAAAATACCCATCACTTTCTGTTAATTATTCACCTGACACATCCAAACAGCCAAAATGCTACAAACTGTAGAGTAAGAGTGTTACTTTACAGATCATATAAAAAGAAAAAAAAAAGCTTAAAAAAGATAAAAAAAGAAAAAAAGAAAAAAAAAAGAAAGAAAAAGGAAAAAAACCAAGTTTTATCTTTGTTATTATTATTGTTTCCAGACGGGACAGAATTTTGGAGATGCTATTTCAACAGTCAGTCATGAAAGAAGAATTTTTCTCTCTCTGACCTTATTACAATCCAGCAGAACTGAGCACATACATTATGTATGCACTTACATAAGCACCATATATGTACATATATGCTATATTGAGAGTATACATGGATCTAAATATAAATCATGGGAATACTCTTACCTAAATAAAGGTGCTACATTTTCCAGTCTAAGGAATCATATATAATTGCTTGACATTATCTCAGACTTCTGCCATTGGCACTAAAATTTGGTAGCCTGGTGTTTATTTTGGAAAGAGAGTTTTGCTAAAAGATGGATGGAGCACCTTTGAAAAATGAAGAACAAAACTAATGTTTTGTCATTTTAAATAAAAACATATCATATAGAACATATACACTTTCTGTATGAACTTAGTGTATCTATTTTCTATGCACTGTATTTTAAACAATCATTTTTTAATAATATATCTATATATTTAGGCTTTTTCATTGTGACAAATTACAGTGACACTAAAATGTCTTCTTTCACTCTATTAATACATAAAATGCATAATAAATTCCTTTCCAGTAGTCTTAGTGATATATATATGTACATATATATACATATATGCACATATATATACATATATGCAGATGGAATGGAAAGTACACTTTGTTATATACAAAGTCTGTACTAATTACACTGTCTATTATTCAGAATACCTACACCTATATGTGTATATTTTCGATAAACTATTCTATTTTAAAAAGATTAACAGATTAGTGGGATATTTAAAATTGCTTGATTGAAATTTGACAAGGGCACATTACTACAGAGCAAGGCTGTCTTCAGGTGATTCAGATCATTGATGAGATATGATGAGAACATTTGAGTTTAGTAGCCTGTTAGTCCATCCTGGCAGTGCTTTACTGTTTCTGCATAGTTTGGGCATAATTTAGAAGTCAGGAGCCCCTTTTCTTTTATAATACACATCAGCCTGTACTTTAGAAGGCAAAGACATGCAAAAGACAAGAATTTCTGAATTGCTGCTTAGATCTCTTACCAACCACATTCTACAACTTTTAGTAAATTGCTTGAAATGGGTGGAATTAATTACTTTATGTATTCTTAAATTTCTTTCTATAAAAAGCACAGATATATTTCCACTTTTTCTCACAGTTTCAATCACTAGTACTGAAAAAATTTGAAACCATTCTGACTAGTGAATCAATTCCAACTTCCCCAAAGAGAGACAAATGAAGCAGCTAGAGATGATCCTAAGGGAGGAAGAGAAGACCTGAGAGCTTGCTTCAATGTGATGGTATGTGTTCCTTCTGAAAATATAATGCTTATGGCTTTATTTCATGCTTTGAGGAAACCCTGTTACGACAAGAAACCTAGAAAACTAAACAAACTCCTACATTTATGTTGAATCTCTAGCTCCTGGCATCAATGCCTTAATCACACAGGTCAACTACTTAATTTGTATATTATTCTCAAATGGCATTTTCATTCTATTAATAATAAAGCCATATTGATTAACAGAATGAAAAAATTTATTTTGGATGTTTTCATGGTTGTCTTTAGACAATAACTATCTTAAATAAATTTGAATTTTAATGGAATTTTGCATTTTGTTAGGAAAAGTCTTCATATTACAAATGCTGCAAATACTCTAATAGCCTTACCAATTTATACTCTTTCCTGTCTTTTCTTTGTTTCTGCTTTCATTTTTTAGTGGGAAAAAATAAGCTAGAGAAGGCCTTAAAACTGCTTTCTGAAGGCTGTGAAAATGAACATATGCTGGGATTGAAGATTCAAATATGTATTTGAGAAGAGCATGTATCACACAGTTCTCAGCTGTGAGAGACCTCCATGGTCTGGTCCCTGTGGGTCATTCATGTGAAGGGAATGCACATCTTTTTACCACTCCTAAGTGACACTTTGGGTGAAAACAAATGCAAGAGAACCTTAATTGTGCATGAGGCTGTACTAAAATTTAACTTTTGTTTTGACAAAAGATCTAGTGTTTGTCTCTAAGACACTCAGCTAAAGTGCACATTTGTTAACATGGTGGCTTCTTTTGTTTTATTTTTATTCATTTAACCCCATGTTCAGTGAGTCCTCCTATGAAGAAATATTTCTAAATGCTAGGAGGAAGGTCAAAGTCATACTGCAAATATTCATAATAGATGTAATCTGTCATGGGGCAGAAATCACAGAAGCATAGAATGGTTTGGGTTGGAAAGGACCTTGAAATCGATTCAGTTCCAATATTCCTGCCATGGACAGGGACACCTTCCACTAGATCAGCTTGCTCAGAGCCCCATGAAGCCTGATCTTAAACACCTCCAGGGATGTTGCATCCACAATTGCTCTGGGCAACCTGCTCTAGCATCTCAACGCCTTTTAGAAATCTGAAAGAGTCCTAGAGATCAATGAAATCCCACAACAGAATGCACAGAGAATTTAATTTATGTGTAAATCTTGTGTTGGCTAAACTTTTGTTTGATAATTTTTTTACCCTGTACCAGTAAACTACTGAGAGTAATTATAATAGCCTCTAAATTAGCTCACATTAAACCCACCAAAACCAGGTTATTATTATTATTAGTGTACCCTTGTATCTTAACACAGGACTTTGAGAGTTTTTAAACAATGACATAGTGGTTTGTATATATACATAAAGTTTTTTATATGAACAACTCTTCCTTCACTGTTACTTTACTTTTTTTAGTTCATATTAAA
>VYXD01005127.1:1286320-1338851 GCA_013397195.1 Hylia prasina
AAAAAAAAAAAAAAAAGGCCAGGTTTTTTTTCAGTGATTGTAGGTGCAAATGCTGCCAAAATTGTCTGCAAGGACCCATGCTGCCTTTCAGCTAGATGTTTCCTTGGCAGCAAAGTCGATGTAGCAGACAATGTGAACTTTCCTCATTTATTTCCATGTGAAGTCAGCCAGATCCGCTTTAACACTTTTCATTAGCAGTTTAAGATAGGCTGGCTGATCACAAACTGAGGCAGATGGCAAACACAAGCAAGCAAGTTCTGCTGGCCCTGGTATGTGGGAAATAACCTCCAGTTGCAGTTTGAATGGATAGCTGAGTTTGCAACTTCCCTAACTACTCCACAAAGGATTGTAATGATCTGTGTTTACCCATGCCAGTGGAGGCAAAATGCAATTTGGTGGCTCGAGCTCTGCTGCCTTTTTGATTTGCAACCTGCATAAGGACATAAGTTACACCTTAAATATCACCTTGCTTCTATAGACATGAAAAGCATGATGTAAGAGGTGCATCTTAGTCTACAATCCCACTGCTTTAATTAAGAATGTCACAAAGTCAATTCTCTTAACATATTCCTCAGCCTCTCTTTCAGTTTGCATAATAGGACATATAGAAATGCTGGGCCAAGAAAGAAGCTGAGAGTAAGATATTACATGCTGAGAGCCCCTGGGATGTATTAAAAGCATCTAGTCAAACACACATCTAGAACAAGGGGATGGATTCATCCACAGGACTGCTGTCACTTGATGACTTAAGTTTTAGCTTTCATGTTTTTCAGATTCCGTGCTGCCTGGGGGTGTAGTTCTGAGCCTCATATTAAGTGTTAGTAAGCTTTCTTCACAGAGTAGGCAGAAAAACAAATTCTTTTCCTGCTGAAGACCAAGGTCAACTTTCAGGCCCAAAAGCATAAACAACGGTGGACTGGAGGGAGGAACAAGAAGGATAGGACCTCACAACCTGAAGCGGTAATTGGACAATTAAACCCCAACATGCAAATAGACCAAAACTTAAAATAATGTAAGACTTTGTGACCAGTCAGCCATTTTGTGACCATTCTTAGTTCACCTTGGTGTAGCCCTGGTCAGGCTCCTGTCCTGCCCAAGGTGTACCCATAAAGGCCTTTCTACTATAAATACCTACTTTATTCACTATCTCTGTCCAGTCTCTGTTTCTGGTCAGTCTTCCCAAAGCAACACACTGACTGCCAGTTTTAAACAGATTTCCCTTTTAACAACATGTAAATTAAGTGCTTTCCTCAAAGCAAAAAGGGTGTTCCATGAAAGCAAAATCCTCCCCAAAAGTTATAAAAATGAGGTCAGTACTTTGCCAAGTTAACATTTTCCATCATCTGCCTTCCAGCCAGTAAATGGGTCCAGCAGACAGATCCTCCTCCATCTGCATAGTCCTATGTCCAATGACTGAATCCTCAGAAGCAGCCTGGACCATTTATGATTCTTTTTATCATTTCCCATCTCTTCAATAGCTGAAAGGCATATTTCTGTTCTCCAGTGCAGTTCTGCATACCATGATAATATTTTCAAGGATACATTTTATGCATCAGACACTGGATATCTGAGAGTTAAGATTTTAGGGACGATCTTGGAGTGACTGGATATGGGACACATCAGCAAGTATAGTCCAGGAATGTTTGGAAAGTTTGAGGATGGAGGATGTTCTATCAGCACAAAATGCACTTACTGAAAAGGGAAAGACTGGTTTCTTTTTAAATACTGAAAACGTTGTGGTTTAATGACAGAAAGCATTATTTGTCTTAATTGATTCCTGAATTAAATTGGATTTCAGGGAAAATTATGAAATTAAAAGAATCAATCATTATTCAATATGCCTGCAACTTGCACAGCTCTTTGAAATACTATCCTGGCATCTTCATCATTGTGTAATATTACAAATACAATATTTGGGTTTTGTCATCTTTTATAATATGGCTAATTGTCTCATTTTGAACTCAAATAGTTTCAATCTAAAATGGAAATTGTACTTCCTTAACCTTATAATTATATATCAACAAGGCTGCAATTCAACAGTTTGAGTCTCTTTATCCTGTAAACACGACATGACAGAGGCCCATAAAATATGAATGGAATAGATAAAATTATTAGGAAATTACTTCCTTACAATACAAGCATCCATCTGTCTAAAAAAATCCAAAAAAGAAATAGTATTTCACATCTGCCTAAACTATAGGACATATTGTCACAGGATGTTTTGGATACCAAATGCTTACTTGAGTTCAAAAAGAGATTACACCGACTAATGAAAGGAAATCCCTCATAGGCTACTAAACACAAAAATATGGCCTGTGCCTCAGAAATTCAATGAGCCACAGATTACTGGAAGCTAAGAGGGAATATGCTGGGGTTTTACTGCCATATGTTTACTCTGCTCTTATTCTCTTCTTTAGGTATCTGCTAATAGCTATTGACTGGAGATAGGATATTTTGTAGGATAACCTTTGATCTGAACCCTCTTTTGCAATTCTCTGTTTACAAGCACATACACAAGTACCATAAAATAAAAGTTCAAGTAAGATATTAATCTTTTACATAGTCACCCTAGTGCAAAACTAGAAAATAAGCATGTGACAACTGGAAGGTCACACTGCTTGGTTACAGATGAAATTTGATATTGATAATTGCTTATTAAAAAACATACATAATCAATTAAGAGCACTATGCTTTATTAAATTAAAGCCATGTTAACATTGTAATACAGAGCTTTCTTTGATCTGAAATGCTTGGCTTCCTTTACACCAAGCCACAGCATGAGCACTGTTCAAGACACAGAGCTCCCTTAGGAGATGGTTTTCACAACTCCACTGGTTCACATTTCCAACAGCATATATCTCCTGCACTGTGTCAACCATGCTGGCAGCCAAAAGAAATTTACTACAAGTTGATCTATGCAGTTCAGAGATCAGGATTTTCATAAATTTTTCTTGGCTGCCAGCACAGTGCCCGCAGCAGAATCTACACACTAACTGGAGTCCAAGTACATTACACAAGACACTGTATTTGCATCAGGTCCAAGAAGCTTTTACTTGGCAACCTACAAATAGCATGGTACAAAGTGACAGGTTTCTTTGCTTGTTTTCTTGTTATTGCCTGCAAACTTGAATAATTTTTTGAATGCTGGAGAGACAGTTAACAAAAAGATAAACAAAACTGAATTATTGAATTTTTAAGTTTGTTTTCCCAAAGACAGAGCCTTATGTATACACAAGTTACAAATATCCCACATGTATGTAGTAATATTCTCATTACATGCCACTGTACACTAAAACCATCGATTACTTCCGTAAGGGAATTCCACTTGATATTGTTTATCATATGTTCTTTGATGGAAGAGCTATTTTCTGCAGAATTTCAGTACGGTGCACTATCTACCTTGGTAAGTTTGCTACAGAGGTAAAAAAGAATGTATTTTAGTTTGACTTCTATTTCTTTTGCTGATATAAACACAGTATCAAATTACCACTACTGAGCTACTGTATTTATCTTAGTTTTTGCCAAATATTTTCTGCTGCTGGAAGACACAGTTTGGTGGTCACATTTTATCCAGTAATTGGTACATTACATATCATGTCTTATGTGCTTGAAAACTAAGCTCCCAGGAAATCCTTGTTTTCCCCAAGCACTCCTTCTAAATCTTGCCCTTTTTTAAAAAGCTGCACTTGTGCAAGTAGGTCAATCTTAAATTAAAGTAGTGCACTCTCAATTTAAACTGGTTTAACACTCCCTTAAATAGGTTTAGATGCATTCAGTAACTTCCCAGAAAAAATAGCTGCCTTAAAAAAGGTTTAACTTAAGTACATGTAGACAGACAAATGTGAAATCAATTTTGATAAACCAGTGCAATAAGGCTAATAAGACCCCTCTTTCAGTTTTGGTACTGAAAGATAGGACATAAGACAGGATTTCTCTTCAAGATAGTAGAAAATTTACAGAGACAGTACCTATCCCAGATGCTCCCTGGCAGTGACTTTGAATTTCATCACAATCGTTTGAAATATTGCCATTGAAGAAAATACTTCAAAAAATATTTTTGTTGAGGGTTTTGACAGTACAATATCTCCAAAGTACTGCCACTCCTGGGAAGAAGTCACAGTCTTTTTCTGGATTTGGACACATCATTCATTGTCCATACTTTTTTTAATTTAAAGACAGTGAGGGACTATATATCACCTAAATGGATTGGAGCCATGGGAACAAGGAAATCTCTCTCTAGTCTCAAGACTATAAAGATTTCTTCCTCTTTTTTTTTTTTTTTTTTTTTTNGTTTTGTTTTGTTTTTGGGTTTTTTTTGTTTTTTTTGTTTTTTTGTTTTTTACAGTTAAGTTCAAAAGTTTAAAATTAAGTTTAAAATTTTTCTTAGTAAGTGCTGATTTTTCAGATACCTACTTAGGCAACATGATTTCCATCTCCTGTTTACTCTTTTACCATCTTACACCTTTAAGTGTACATATTGTGAAACATTTTCCTGTAAAATCCTATCCATTTTGATTTGCTGTTCCTAAACAGTGTTTCTTCTTCTGCTGTATTTGCCAAGCGCTACCAGAATAACCTGAGTTTTAATTGAGACTGCCTAGGAGCACAAGATACTTTACAAGGTGCATGAAGAAACCGTCCTGTTCCAAATAATTAAAAAACACTAAGTCCCTTATCCCACCTGAAGTCTAGACAGGGAGATCATAAAGGAAATGGAGTCTAAGTGAAACAGCCTACTCCCACGGGAACTTGAAAAGTAGTTGTGCTAAATGGGAAACTAGAAGATGACAGCTGACTGAAGGAAGACTACAGTCCCATATACACACACTGTGTACAAAGTATTGAAAGAATAGCGTTCTCTTTCCTTAATAAAAAAAAAGGGGAAACAAAAAAAAAGCACGTCAGATTTTATCCTCCGATATCTCTCTAATTCCCTGGCAAAAGAAATTCTGTCCTTGTTTCCACTGCTTCCCTGTGATGCCAAGTCTATTGTCCTTCTTTCTGGCAATATTTCTAGGATCACCTGCAGCACTATGGATGGAAATTCAGAGAAAAGACCTCCACAGCTCAGCTGGAGTTGAGGTACCAGCTGTACTCTGCTCACAGGGTATTATGAAAGCAAAGAAATATATCCTTGTAGAAAGCCTGCAAGTGTAAAATTGTATGACAAGAGGCTTTTTCCTGAGCAACGGGCCCATTAGTCTTTACTCCTACAAAAGCCTCATTCATTCTTTCAGGATGAGGGAGGAGTCAAAGCAGATCTCTTCACAGAATATGATTGATAAGATAACATACCATTGAAGTGAGAACAAAGGGAAGCAGCAATGCTCTCTGCAGATGATGTATTTCTATTGCAACTGTCCTTGGAGTCTAGAGTATTATTAAACCAAAGAAAAACACAACAAAATCGACCAAACATAAGAAAAAAACCCACCAAATCAATGAAAAACTTGAAGTATGAAGACACTGCAATTTAGTAGTCAAAATAAGCTGTAGTAATTAACTATACTCAGAATACAGATTTTGTATATGATTCCTTATTGGAATGAAAATTACTTTAAAAAGGATAATAGTTTATGAAAGCATTTAATTAAATTGCCTGTGTTTTCTGAGGTAGATGGCATACAAACTGTTTTCATTACAAAAGTACAAGGTGAAGAATGAAGCTAGGACTTTTCAAAAGGACCTTACTGCATTTTTGTTGCTAAGTAAACAAGTTGCTCTGTGTTTTTGAATCTCTCTTGGATACTGGAATAGGAATCAGAGAAAATCAGCCCCTTGGGGTGAGAGTTAGTTTAAAAATTAAAAAAAAAATCATCAAATCTTTTTCCCATTCTACTGGATTTCAAATAATACTACAAGAAAGTGACTATTGGAGCAACGAATCTTAAAATTGACACTTGCCTGGGAAAAATGATTCATAGCTAAGATCACATATATATTTCTCAACCTTCTGCTTTTCAGTGTTCTGAGACTCAGCTCAAAATAATAGGAAGCCTAAGAGAGCTGTAAGTCTGTCTTTCCTGTCAATCCCAAATGGCATGCTTGTCTTCTTTTTCCCCCTGGAAATTTTTCCCAGGCAGAAAAAAAACCCCTCAAAACAAAACAAAACAAAACAAAACAAAAAAATGAAAACAAATAAACAAACAAACAAACAAACAAACAAAAAAACCCAAACAAAAAAACCCAAACAAACAAAAAAACCCACAAAAAAACAAACCAAAACCTGCATTATCCTCCAGGATTCCTAAACACAAGCTAATCAGTAAGACAGTGAGGAACACCTGGCTTACCTGACAGCTTAAAAGTCACCAATCAGTCAAACAGGTGCCATGCATTTTCAGACGAAATGCACATATATTGTTGTTTCTAGGGTTACAATGACAGGGGAGTTTTCTCTTGACAACAACTATGACTTATGATCCATGGTTCCCACCATTTCAACAATGAAACTAAAAGTTGCCAAAATTCTTCAGAGAACTTGCATTGGTAAGATGTTTCTATTAATTATCATGTATTTTCAAAAAATTTTCTGTTTTTAAACTGTGAGTATTCCATTTTATCAGGAATATGAGTCCTTCAGAAATGTATATGTGAGCACACTAAAGTACGTAAGTTATTAAATTTGCAGAAAGAAAATCCAATGATAATTCTTAAACCTTCCTGATATAGATAGCAAACTTTTTTATAGAAGTTCAAGGTTCTAAGATAGACAAAAGCAGTTTTAGAGATAGCATCAATTTACTTTCCCTTGATTTTTTTCACCAAAATATATTAAAATTCATTTATACAAGCAGTAGCTTTTGAAAGCTGCTCTACAAAACAACCTCAGAAGCCATATAAAGAAAAGAGTGCTATTTTGCAGTATGAAAATTGTTTAAGTTAAAGGAGAATGAGACAGCCAGAATTTTCATTCACTTTTATACAAGGTGTGGAACTGCTCCAAAAGAGTTATCCCAATTAAACTAACATTCTGACTTCAGTGTACACATGCCTGAGTGCTTGCAGCAATAGCTCCAAAGCCACTGAACATTATGTGCAGTGTTGGGCTCCAACCAGCATAAAAAACCAGACACACAAAATCACACAAAATCACTTTCACTTACCCGCACAATGCTGTGAATGACTCTGTACCTGAACTGCACAAATAGAGGACTCCCACCAGAGCTCCTTTGAGCTAAACATGTGAAGAGGGCAAAAAGAGCTGTGCAATACCACGGGGTTTGCTCCAGTAAGAATCTATGGCTTGTTCCACAAGAAAGAAGTGTCTTGAACCCACTGCATAACTGAGGGCTTTCACAGTGCCATGCCCAGATCTTGCTTCAACTGACTCTGGCACAGCAGAAGTATTGTACCAATGGAGTAGTCACAACACCATATTTATACTCCTAAAATGCTAAATTAAGGTTTTGTTCCAGACTCCAGGCTACAAATACTGCTACATAAAAAGCTCTGACTTACTTGGAAGATCTCAGGTGAGACGAGGAAAGAAAAAGAATTAGATAAAGCCTCTCATCATTCACAAATCCAGTGGAACACTGAAATACAACAGTTCTGCACTTGTCATCGCTATTGTTTTTTTGTATGCCAGAAGCATCCTATTTGTGCATCTGTGCATCTTCTCTTGGGTATCATTGTTTGCTGAAGACATGTCTCAAACTTCATGGAACTGGCTTAGAGAGATCTACTGTGACAAGTGAAGCTACTTGGAAACAAAACCTGTCACAGCATCAAACAGAGAATATGTCTACAGAAAATTTCTTCTTTAATACTGTTTTGCAGAGATGAAAAGTCAGACTTAGCTTTAAATTAGCATTCCCAGATAACGTCAGTAATTTAGTCACATCACCTTAGAGCATGGCAATAGCCGGATTTTAGTTGTGAATAAAGGGTATATTTAGTCTTCATTTAGTAAATTTTAGGTCTGTCAACTGCACTATGCAGTCATTTATTTGACTATGGGGAATGTACTACTTAAATTCAATGTGTTAAAATCAGCAATCCAAAAGACATTCAAAAGTTTTTGGGAAACACCAATTCTGCTCCTGAAATGGCATCTTTAAGGTTTGCCTTTAAATGCTGCCACTGCATCATCATAGATACAAACTGAAGACTAGGGTTAGGTACATTGATATCCACAGAATTGGTGCATAGCTGGAGTAGTTCTTAACCTCTCTTACATCACTGCTAAAGAATATTCTACATTTTCCCTAAACCTAAATAAATTTGACGGGTTAAAAAATGCAAAGCTAAAGTAGTTTAGGCAAATGTTCACCAGTACAATATTTTAATGATCATGAAGTTTCCTAATAAGAATTCAATGTTTTTCAAGCAAAAAAATGTTTTCATACTGTATTACGTTCAGACAGATACTTTTCTGCCTTGGATTCAAAGAGATGAATTGACAGAATATATTTCTAAAGTAATATTAACCAAGGAAATAAAACCATGTGACTTTAGGAACAGGGGAACATGGAAGTAGTTCTGTTAGCTGAAAATTCATGCCACATATCTATTTTGTTTTAAATTAAATCATCTCTTACCATCATGATTGGGATTTCCCAAAGTCCATGGCTCATCTGAGTCAAAATGAGTGTCTCCCCCAATTCCTGGGCCAGGAAAATATGCATGAGCTAAAAATCCTCCCTCCCCATCAAAGGGAGAACTGTCTCCATGAAAACCTGACGCAAAAATGATAGTAATATCCACATCTCTCTTGCCATTTTCCAATTCAATATAAGGAACTTCTTCAAATGTTAGAGGAGTTACATTCTGCCACACATCGAAGGCACGGCGAATGGCTTTACGAGTTTCAGCATCACCTACTTTTGGAGTGACGTTCTTTATGCTGAAAGAAACAGAGAAACATTACATAGATTAAATTTAGCAGAGTGGTAAGTTACACTTCTAATAACCATTTCCCCCTAATTATTATAAGCTCTGTGCTTTTAACAAAACATGCTAGTCTGCCATTATATACTTTAGGAAGAGTATTTTTAAACAAGCTGGTGCAAAATTATGGTGTCAATCTCTATAGCCCTTTAAGATAGAACTTATTACGTTAGCTAGCTTACTCCCAGCAGTACAAAAATTCTTATATTTAGAAGATTAAAAATACATTAAAATGAAAAATTCCTAACAGTGGGATAACCAGATTAATCAACCACTGACTGTTTACCTCCTGGACCACAATTAGAATCCATCACAGCTAAAGAATGTCATGTTCTTTCTGATCAAAAGAAAAATGTTTTTAGTCAAACAAAATTTTTACTTATTAGTGAGTTCATTAACAAAAGCAGAACTCCATACTGTGACCACCAACCAGTATTCACAAAGCCTCATTGTATTTGCAACTGGATAAATTCCTTATCAGAAACAAAGCCTTTTGACTTCAGTACAGGCTAAGATGTCCTTTTATGATCTGATTACATCTGTAAATCTTACATAAAACTGTAGAATCCATCAGAGAAATCATTTTATAGAAGACAATTATGTCCTAACTCAAGAATATGTATTTAAATAGAAATTTCAGTCTCCACTGCTTCTTCAAGTGACATACACAGTTAGTAAATTATAGAGAATTCATCTTTAAAAAAAAAAATCATTATTGAATTCAAGAAAAGAATGTCAATAATCAATTTCAGACCTATCCAATTTTCTGCATTATTTCCACTCAATTCATACGGGCAGCAAAAACTCCATTTGGTTTGTGTCTGCTCTGAAACTGCTGCAATCAGATTCCCTTTGTTCATTTGACATGTGGTTGACTCAATGTCCAGCACAAATTTCAGAAATTGCATAGTTGTAGAGTACATGTAATATTTTTGTCAGTTTACAAAGCATGGCACATTAAAGGAGAACAAATATACTTTCATGAGTAAACCTCAAATAATTGATTCATTTGTACATTAAATGTGCTTGATTATATGGTATTTATGTTTATATAAATGGAAACACATCTTTCAAGTGTAATTTTAAAGATTTTACTTTGTATATACATTTTGTTCATAGTTCCATGCAGAAAACATGAAGTTACTTATTTGGACTTCCACTCAAAAAGATTTTATTGTATTGAGTCCAATAGTGCTGTCTAACAAAAACGTAATTTTTTAGCTGGTACGTAGGTTCCAAAGAGATATCAACACGGGTTATAAGATAATTCATTGTAGAGAATCCACTGCTTTCCTTGATCTTTTATTCCAAAGGTGATTTAATCAATCAGTTCATGCTTGTGCCTATTCTATTATTTGCCTGGCTTGTATTATTGGCTCTAATTCTGCCTTTCTCACATGAGCTTCAAATTCTTTCCCTCTATACAAAGACATTTAAAAGACATTTCTGCACTGCAAAGTCATTACCTTTTTGTTGTCTTAAAGAAATTAAAATTTTGAACTCTTTAAATCTCTGGTTATAAGACATTTTATCCAGTCTGTTGAATATTTTTTGTGATTTTTATTCAATTCAAACGAAATTTTTAATGTTCTTTTAAAAGACAGTACTTTATAGCCCTGTCAGAGCTATAAAGTACTGCAGTACTGGTATCTTGCTGTCAGAGAGAAGATGTCCTCTGATCTGTAGACATGACCTTACTCTACATGATGTAAATGTCATGTGATTTAAAGCGATTTCTCTGATGCCCTCTCATATTTACTAATCAGTAATTTTATGATCAGCGTTGCATTGCTTTTTCTGTGATCAAAAAAATATTGAACACACTGGACCAACAATCAGCCCTTGCAGAATCCCTCTCTGAAAGCTCCTGCCTTTGAAATCTAGGGTTTTTTTGAGATGTTTTAATTAGCAAGTTCATGAACTACTGCTTGTGCCCCCTGAGAAAGTACAGCATTTTGGAACCTGTCCTGTGACATGAAATCAAAAACACATCACAATGGCACACTTATACTGCCACTACCAAAAACTTCACTGTTGCTGTGCTAATATCCCTTACAAAGCTGGCAGATGTGCTCTTAGTCAGTCCTGCTGTGTGCTCCCTAAGGCACGTGTATTGCCTGAAGCAGAGCTCTTTGAAGGATTAGAGCCTCTGTTATTTGCCATGTATAAGGAATATGGCAAAATGAATCAACAGGCTCTCACAGAAAACAGAACATGTCAAGAAAAACTAAAATATTGATATAGAAAAAGTTAATCTGAAATATACATCTTTGGGTTTCGTTGTTGTTGTGGGGGGTTTTTTTTGTATTGAGGAATCTTAGTAATTGGTCAAAGTCGTACTTTGTTCTTAAGTAAACATAACAAAAAGGGTCTTCTGCTATTATATGTGAAATGGGGAAATGGATAAAAATGGATTGGAATTTTGTATTGTTGGTAAATTGAGTAATTAATTGGTCTAAAAAGGTTTGACTCAAACTTATCATTTTACATTTTCTTGCCTTTTTTTAGCACATTTAATTAAGTTTTAATCAGATTACAAATGAGAAATTGAGCCATTTGGCTAGTTTCACACTCGCAAGCTAGACTACCTTTGATAGCAGATGTTTTCCATGGGATTCAGCTATTGACTTACTTTTGAAATAGCATCCTATATCTGCAGATTCATTGTAAAGTAATATCTTTTCAAAGCATACTTTCTGTGTTAAAACCAGAGAGATTTCTGGCTTCCAAACCAACATTCTGGAGTGGGCAAGATTATACTGAAAAGTATAGCTTGAAAGATAAATTACTTAAATCAGCAGTTATTCCTATACAAGCAGTTTTACAGAAAACAATTGTCTATTTTTTTATATGTTAAACATAATCCAGGTTCAATCCTAAAAGAGAAAATACCAACACTGTGCAACACAAACACTGAAATTGTCTTGCTGGGAACTTTGCTTAAAATAAATCACCAGTGCAGATATCTGAAACCCAAGTTATGTTACTTTTCTTTCATGTTGTTTATCATACTACCTCCAAGGGGAGGTACAGTAAAATCAATCCATACAGACAGTCTATCAATTACCAGAGATACTAAGACTCATCTTTTCAAAGTCTTCAGTTTAGACCTATGATTGCAATAGCAAATAAAGTCTCATATGAGCCCTTTCCTATTACATTTAGATCTACATCTTAAATCCAGCAATCACCTGAAATAGTGGTAACTCTCACAGGAAGTAAAAAAGCAGAGAGGAATTGGGTATCTTACACTCAACACGTCCAGACAATGGAGCTCAAATAGAAGTAAGTGTAGGATGTGAAAACTCACAACCACTCTTATTGCAAAGTGAAAGCATAGCACAACAAAGGCCTTCATAATAAAAACCCGTCTTTTTTCTAAGCATTGTTTTCCTAGTCTCAATGTCTAGTGATCATTTCACAGCAAAGAAGTTTAAATGAGAGAAAGATCCAAAGCTGACCTTGACCAGACTGGTAGTGGAACTTTATAAAGAGGTTGAAGATCCTGTAATTCCTAAACAAAAGGCAATCTATAAGATGAAACATTTATTTTCATGCCATTTTACAAACTAATAAACTGAGTAATACTTTTTATACATTTTGCGAGCTGTTATTTTTAGACAACTACAGCCATGTATCAATTGATTATGCTTTCTGGTGGTTATGATTGCTGGTTGTGTTTGATTTTCAACCTGAGAGTTACTTCAAGCATTATAACTTTAAAATACATGTCTTCCACAACAGCAATTAGATTTTATCACTCATATACACTTTTCACGTTGATTTACTATTTCTACAGTTGCCTAAAGAGTCTTGTTTTGAGAGTGTTATTCTAGAATCCCGAGTCCTATTGATTTTAGAAAAGCTTTGGGTTTTCCTTCCCTTCCCACTCCTTTCCCAAAATATCCTAAAAGAAAAAATATCCATGTTTCACTGACATATTTTTGGCTGCATCAGCTTCAGGAGCCTTGCAAGATTGTCAGGATATACCTCACTTGACTGTGTAAAATCAGTAATCTGAAATTTAAATAGATGAAAGAGCAGGAATTTAAACTGCGTAGGTAAAAAGATGCAGTTAATAATCTATTTGAAGTAAGCTAGTTACCGATGAGTGCATGATATGAAACTGTTCAAGTAAAATAAATTGAAACATACATTAAATTTGAATAAGTTGTTGATGCAACATTTTTGTTGTCATTGATGTAAATCAAACCTAAACTGAATCAAAACTTTGGGGGGTTGTTTGTTGTTTTGGTGTTTTGGTTTGGCTTTTTTCTTTGGTTGGTTTGGTTGGTTTTTAATCACACTGTAACTTTTATTGAAAGTAATAAATTACCTCAGGCCAAAAACATATTTCACTTTGGGCCATCATTTCTCTAGAAATTGCTTTCTATGCAGTTGCCTCACTAACCTCTCATTGATATGAGGTTTTTTAGCTTCAACTTCTTTCCAGTTTCAGTTTGCTGACTTTGTAGCCACACACCGAGTGCAATCTTGGTTCATACAGCTCTTGCTCACGTTGATTAAACCTAAACCAGAACTATTACTTTTGATTTTCTGAGGGTTTGATTTTCAACCTACTGCTGCCATGATTGAAAGAATTTATAATTATCTTGCCTCTTCATTTTTATGGATAACATTCTCCTCAACAGTCATTAAAAGAAGATGAAATGTGAAAGAGATGAGATTTCCAAGACAAAAACCCAAGATTAGCAAAATACTTGACAGATAAATGTTTTTATAGGAAAGCTATCTTAAAAAAACTGATGTCATAATATACTACTAGGTAATCAATAAAATGCAACATAAACATGAAATGTGTTCTAAATATTACTTTATAGTAATACACTCTAAAATCTTGTTGCTAATATGAACCAACAGTATTTTCAAAGGTTCTTCTTAATCCAGTATTTCCTTACTTTTTAGTATGGATTTCAAATATCCAAGAAAACATTCTCTCTCCACGTGCTATACAATATGGACCCTTCAGGCTATAGAAATTGCATAGTCTATTGCTAACAAGCCAGGTAAGACTTTTCATTGCATACTGAAGCTCCCAGCTAGCATTCATTCATTTATCTGAACCACATAAAGTTAGAACTGTTCAAATCTTTCATCTTCTTTCAGAAATGAAATCTAGGATATATCTAACTTGTAAAAGGAAAATGACAATTATGTGGGGCTTGACTCACTGTCCACTGAAGTCAAGAAAAAGATTAAATTATTTATAGAGGGTTTGGGATGAAGTAATTGACTATCTACAGCGAAGTTTCCTGCACCAATATAATTATTACATATTGTTGATTGATTGAATTTGGGGTTTTTTTCTCCATTAAGAAAGGAAAAATAAATCAGAATAGCTTTAAAATTAATATTTTATTTTATTTTAAATCATTAGAAGTTCTGAGTCATGGTTGTAATTCAATGCAAAGCTTTTATTTTACAGAACATTCACTAATTTTACTTGCAAAAGTATTTTGCAGATAGAATAATCTAGGCAATTGAAAAATTACTGACTGCTGGAGTTCAGATTTATGAATAGTATGCACAGAATTCTGATGAAGAAGGCTTCATATTCCATGATTCTCAAAGTTGGACATATAAACATCTATATTTTATTTTTTACAAGTGATAGCTTTATTGATTCACATTGTTGCTCCTTTTTTAAGTACTGGATTATTTACTTTATGAGCAAAAGAGAAGGTGACTATATTTTTGAGAATTATTTGTGCCTTCATTAAATACCTCCCTAATTTTTTTAAAAAATCTCAAATAATTTTCAAAAATTGATTCATAGCTTTCTTAAATTGCTTCTCTGATTCTGTACAATGTTCAGAGATCATTGTGTAACCTGACACAGCCTAAAATACTAAGGAAATATTAAGACTATATCATTAAGATCTCTGTACCTTTTTTTGTAACGGAGTCATAGTTCTCTTGTACTGTAGATGTTCTCTTTCACCCCTGTACTCTTCTGGCTGGTAAAAAGTTTTGAATACTTACTTTCTGTTGCTCTCTTTGTATAAGGCATGTTAGTCTATAACATATGCACTAATAATCTTCACAAGGTTTATCAGCATGAACATCAGTTCAAATGAGAAGAAAGCTGCATTCCCTGAGGGAGAGTCAGCATAATTAATGCAGCACATTGTTCATTCCATGCTGATGTTCCCTATACTGGAAATCTGGATTTTGGTTCTGTCTGTAAACAAGTTGCTTTCTAAGCATAAATACCAAAAATTTTTAAGTCCAAAATTTATTCTGTTGTCAAAAGGAAATAATAAATGTTCAAAATGTATTATGGGGGAAAAATACATTATTAATGTAACCGCTAATTATAATCGTAATTTTAAGTCACTTCATTGAAACTTCATCTTGAAATTTTGCAGAACTGTTTCAGGTGAAAAAATTACATGGTGAAAATATGGAAAAGTTCCAGGGCAAGGAGGGGTGGGGAACTTTCTTTTGGGAGTATTTGTTGTGGGGTTTTGGTTTCCAGAAAACTCTAAGACGTAGCACACACTGAAATGAAGGAGAAATTGCTTTTTCTGTGGAGGAATTACCAAACTGGCCTAGCAGGCACACTTCAGACTGCAAGGTTTGATTGACCAGGAAGGCACAGAATGCAGCTGGAAACTTGCAGATTATAGAGACTGAGGAGGGACACAGGGAAACTGGAGCAGATAAATGAGACCAGAGATATGATTTAAATTTTAGGAAACAAAGCAGGTTAAAGTGTCATTCATTTAGTATGTCAAAAGCCTGTAAGCAAGGAATTGGAGAAAATGTGAAAAGAATATTAGTTTTTTTGTTTTGTTTTGGGTTTGGGGTTTTTTTGGGTTTTTTTTTTTTTTTTTCCTTATTTGCTTTAGGTTATTTCCTAATTCGAAAGGATAATATCTTTTTTTATTCTAATCAAATTTAGGGTTTCCAGTTTGAATGTCTTTTGTACTGTAATTCACTGCAAAAAATATTACAGACTTATTCACTTCAAAGCTCTGTTTGACTGGAGGTCTTGTCAAAGTGAGAGAGAGAACATTTTCAAAGAGGGGAGGCAGGAGATAAAGAACTGCTATAAATTCTTCACAGTGAGAAAGATTACTAGATAGTTGTCATTTAGTTTAATACTGGAGACCTTCATTTGTTATTTGGATTAATGCCTTGGGTGACAGTCCAGAAGATATACAAGTGTAGGATTTAGACTGTTGTAAAAAATTCTGTAATGAAATAGGGAAACAGACTCAGTACAAATCAGTGGTAGAAAACCATACATATGAGTAGATGACTATGCATGCCTCCTAAGTGTGCTCACACTGCATTTAAATTCTAAAATGCAAATAGATGTAAAGTGCTGTAGGTGGGCATTCTTATTCTAACCAACTATAAATTACATTTACATTAACAATAAAGGACTTCCTTCAGCCACGCAACATACCAACCCCAAGGCAGTCAGTTGCTTGATGTTATATCAGAATGTGATGTCTTAAACTAAAATTCTCTGATTTAGTCATAAACCACAGTAGTGACATGGGGTTACTAATGAAACTATATTTTCACCAGAGCATGAGGAACCTATGGTTTATATAACCATTAGGGCCTATGACATTTAAATTTAATACTTGTATGAGTTCATGAATAATGGCAGAAGTTAATGAGTTTGACAACTATTTTAACCCTCGGAAGTTACCCTGTTAGATGTTACAGATACGATGAGGCTGTGTAAATTTTCCAACAGTCTGTATTGGAATCCTTGGTTTGCTGACAGGTTATGGATTTTATATTATATACATGACACTTTCTCAGGTTGACACAGCTCTAGTGAATACATCTTGAAAGTTTCCTTCCACCCTTCCCTGCAAGGCCTCAGTTTTGTCAGCAGGCAGACTGTGCTAACTACGTGCCAGACTCAGGAGCTATACAGATGTACTGCCCTGCACACACTCTCATGCTCATCATCACCTAGATAGGAAATGGTTGGGTCAGTGACCCATAAAATTATAATCAAATTAATTTGTACTTAGAACAGACCCATAGGCACCTACATTTTGCAGAGACTGACTCCTTTCAATAACCTATTTTACATATTTAAATTAGAAATCTGAGTTTCATTACAGCATTCCTAGATTATTCCCTGAGACGTTGCCAAGAAAATTGAAAGGTAACCTTAAGGACATACTGGGTGTTAAATTGATGCTGTAAGTTTCGGACAATTAACTGGGTATTAAATACATGCATTTTTAATCCAAGAAAACAACTTCTTATGCAGCACATACATACTTATAGGAGGTATCCATAGTAGCACTTTAACATCATCCATTAATAATAAACCTCTCAAAATATTGAAAAACATTCAGGAATTTTTATTTACTTTAAATGAAAAGTCACTACTACTAGTGACATTTGTATGCCTATAGGAATATCTTTAGTACCTGTAAGTGATATGTTTGTGTTGCCATTTCTGTCCTGTTAACGCGTAGCGTTTCCGACGAATGTTAAATTTGGAGCTACCTCTTGTTTGGTCAGGCACACCACATCGAGGTTTCTTCATCCAGCTGCAAGAAACAGCACCACACAATTCAAGGAACATGAAAGAAAAATCATAACCACTGCATCCCTAATAAAAACATGCAATTATCTGTATATATATTATTTTATCGGACATATAAACTAATAAAAACAACAGACTGTTGGCATTCTTTTAATTCAAGATACTGAAATTGTTAACTTTTTGATACTATCAAGTTCTTCTATCTTCCTCATTTTCTACACAATGAGAAGTATCTCATTGCAACTGTAAGCTCCTAATGGAGATATTTAACTCAGGAATTATTGCTTAAGAATATTTAATGTTCTGCATAAAGTCAAGCTGAAAAATCCAAATATTATACAATAAAAATGACCATTGCAGCAGCACCAGATTTCTCTGAGAATGGCTGTATTTCCACAGTGCTCTTCAACATTTCATTGTTTTCCAATATTTCAAAAACTTTAAACTTGCCAGCATTCGAAATATAATTAAGATGATATCTAATTCAGAAGTATAATTTCCACAGCAATATCCTTGAACTGTTTCTCAGTAATAGTGTAAGGCACTATTTAGTTCAAAGACAACACAGCTAAAGTTATTATTTATGTGAGTGGAATGGCTGCAGGACAATTTACCATCAGGAAGAGAGTAAGACTAAGGTTTTTTACTGTATAAGTAAAAGACAAATCTCCTTTATTACTTTATCCAGCTCATTGGACTATATTTCTACCATGCCAAACAATTACTTATGTAAAAGCTTTAGTTTTCCAATGGCATTTACCAGAGGAGTAGTCATACCCAGCCTGTATTCAGGCTTTCATGGATGAATTTCTGACCATTAAACTGGCATTGTTTTGTAAATAAATGTACACACAGCAGCTCTGTATATGTGTGATTGGATGACAGAAAAGTAATTTGAAATGTCATCTCAGAAAGCGGATTCCCTTTAAAACATGAACAGGTAATAAAAACTCCAAAAAAGCGGTCAATCATCAGCCTCATTTATTTTGATAAATGCATAAGAACCAGTTTAAAAGTACAGTTAGACTTGTAACACTTCATATATGCTGTTGCTATGGATACATAGCAAACTGTTTTTCAAAGGCACAAGTAGGTGTTAAGCTCACCAGCCTGCAGGAAAGTACAAAATTTTCTTGGTAGTACCAAGATGGCACTGCACTCCACTTGCACTGATAAGAGCTATAGAAGTGCCTGCAAAAACTCTGATGTGAGACAAATCTATTGAGTAGCACAGGTCAGGAACCCAAAACCCATGAATTTAACTGCCTTAACTGAGGACATCATGTTCACAATCACCTGTTTCAAATAAGAAACACAGAATGATTTGTTCTAATTTCTAATCAGAATACTTACGCATGGCACATACAACAGCTGATGTACAAGGAAAACAATGTTCTTTCCCTAGTGCCTGCAAAGACCATACTACAAAAATCTAAAAAACCTTACCACACCAGCATTTACTGAAACACCCTGCAACTTTACTTCACATTCCTTTGGTTTTTGAAATAAAATAACAATTCAACAAAGTAGACATTAGGGTTCTTTGGGATGAAGTATTACTGAAAATAGTACTTAATTTGCTCTAATAATGAAAGAAAATGGAGGAAAGAAGTAGATCTCTGTTACAGACCAAAGGGCAATAATATTCTTCTTAGTAAAGTGATATATTTACACTTCATGAGATTAAAATTGGCTCAGACCTTTGAAAATTTTTAAACACATTGTCAGTAATACTTTTTCACAGTGCATGTTAGATCAGTATGCAGCACTTTAATGGCAGGGTTTATATATATTATGTTGTTGAAAATGCACACACACATTGCAGAAAAAGATGTAAACATAACAAAAGTTTGGTGTTCTCACCTTAAGGTGATATCTCTACACCAAGAGCAAGAAGCAATGAATAGATTAAAACTAAATAACTATTATATTTTGTCAGAAATACTGTACAAAGATATTATATAAAATATATAATATATCACTCATAGTTGCATCATTTCAAGGGCAAGGGCTTAAAAGTCATTGAATTGAACCTTTCCCCTCTCCAGAAAGTTTATATTATTTAGCTTAACTGATGGAGACCTATTTTAATAACAGGGTTTGCTCACTGGCAAGCTAGGGGCAAAGAGTAAATATTCTAAGTTCTGAATTTAAAAATCAATCTTCAAAGCTTCAAAGTGAAATAATTTTTTCAATTCAATGAAGTAATTTCTCAAGTCAAAAGATTCAATAATCTTACAGAAAATCTTGTTAATGTAAATTTTTTCACACTAGATTTAATACCAGAAGTCAAGAACAGTAGGTAACACATTCAAAAGTCAACCTTGTATTATCTTACTAGAACTACTAACAACCTTTTTTAACAAAACAAAACATAGCCCAAAATAACATGTTATGAAATTCAAGCAGTCACAATTTGTTCTTGCATTGATTTTGAAGTAGTATGTACCCATCAAGGACATTATGCTTGTACCCTTATTGGTTTGGACAGGGAGGGGATGTTCCAAGTTGTCATGCTGTCTGGACCACTAATGTTCTTACTTTCCTTACAATTGCCCTGGGACTGCAGTTCACACAATATAAATCCAAGTATAAATCAAATGGGAGTCATTGCATGGGTGGTTCAGTAGCTTTCGGGAAATTATCTTCATGTAAAATTTAAGGAAAGATGCAATTCGCAGCCAAAGATTTGGAACATCACCAAATCTATCACCTAGATCTTAGCTGAGCTAAGTTTAGATATCAAATTTCAAACTAGTGCATGACTAGTATGGGAGATCAGTATTTTCTAGCACAAAACTGAGGCAAAATGTTAACAACTTCAGACACATAAATTTTCCTTTTATTTGTTTAATACATTTTATTTGTCAACAGTAATTGTTCTCACACTCACTGAGAGGAAGACTCCTCTTAGTAATAATCATTAATGCTCATGACATTCCAGATACTTAGCACATATTATGGTCTTCCCTTGGGGAAATTGACAAATAAAACATTGATTTCTATGTTCTTCCAAATATAGATTCTTCTACTGTAATATGATCAAGGTCTTCTATGTTCCTGATTGTTTGTTGGAGTTCAATTTTTGACGTCTTTGAAATGTTTTTGAAATGTTTTGAAATATGCTTCATTTTTAAAAGGTAGATACAGCTAAGGACTTTGCCTTTCATCATTTTGTTTTTGAACTTGTAGAAATTTTCTTTGCAGCAGCCCTTCAAAATTAATATTTTATAAGTACTCAATAAAGAGGCTTAATTGTGACTAATGTTCTCTATCTGTACACTATGTCACATCACATTCCTCTTCTAATTCCATTAGTTTGAATCCTGAGCAGCTATATATGTCAGGAAAATTTAAATATTTCAGACTCACAACAAATCTAGAAAGATTAAAAGAAAAATACGTAGCAAAACTGTGATGCTCTTCCAGTAGAAAGAGAGATGAAACTGAAGATGAAACTTTTACCTCAAGCCAGTTGCCTAACCATATTTTTTTCTTTGGTGTCTAGGAGAAAAAAATCTCTTTCTGTCTCTCCTTTTTTTAAGCTTTCAAGAAAAAAAAAATTACCCTCACAGAATCAAAACATTAAAAAACATACCTTTGGTTGAAGGCCCCAACTGCTTTATCCCTTATCAAAATTGCTGCTAAGGTTGCACAATTGTTTTGTTGTTGTCAGGTTTTGGGGATTATTTGGGACAGAATTATAGCAAAAAAGGAAACTAAAAGAGAGGGCTTAACTTGACTTACAGCAACTTAACTGGACAAACTATAAATGTCTATTTAAGAAAACTACTGAATTATACCCTTAAACTTCTAGTGAGGAGAAATAGATATGTCTTTCTAAGCATCTTTGCTTGATGTATCCTGCTATTACAGGACTTTATTGACACTTGCTAAGTGATAGGAAACAGTCAAAAAGTGATGTAAGATATTGTATTTCAGCTCTGATGATTTCTTTTCAAGACTTCTCATTGGATATTTGCTGGGGGTACAGACTTTATGAACACTTTTGTACAAAAAGAAATTACTAATTTACTAAGAAAATAAACCACCAATTGGATCAATTTCAACAGTTCAGAATTTACTTTGTGACTGATAGTTAATATATAAACAGCAAAGAGCATAATCTTGGCTAGAAACTCATCTAAGCATTGAAATAAGCATATTTGCAATTTATTTCTAAAGGATGACATTAGAATAAAATGAAAGTTTTTTAATTATTGCACAGATTTTTTTCAGTGTCCTATACATGACCATTCAGTCTGTATATCAAGAAGTTTGCAGTGTACTCCTCAAAAGTGCCAAACAAGTTTTGAGAATAAACAGGTACAGCAGTTTTAAGAAAAGGCAACAACTAGTCTTTTTCAACCGTGTTTCTTTTAGGGATGCAGATGACCTGGAATGCCAACAGTGAGTCTAGTTTCAGAAATGTCGTTTTTCATGAAACATGGACTGTGTTTGGTAATATATAAATGAAATACAGAAAATGCTGTGGCACTCCATGCAAAGGTCAGACAGTATTTTCACTGGATTAGCCATTGTCATGGTACTTGTATTCAGAGTCTCCCTCACATTCTTGCATCATTATGCAAAAGGATGTCTCTTTCTACCACTCACTCTTCCTTATCCCCAGCAATAAGTATGCATCCTTCTTTTCAAAAAACTTGAGAAAAAAAAGTAGCAAAAACAAGTGAATGCTGAGTAGTAGGGCAAAGATGAATACTCTTCATATTTATGTATACCAAAATACTCATTGAGGGATTATCTTTTTTTCTGAGCAGCAAAATCCCCCAGGAGATATTTGATGGTGCTGCTGCGCTGTACGACATTTTTTCTTTGTTAACACCTCCAAAGTTGGTTCCTATCAAGTTGCTATTACAACTTTTTTAATGATTTCTCCTTCTGAAGACAGAGGCACATTATAATCTCTTCTCAAGATGTGTCAAAGAAGCAGGTAAATCCTCATGCACAAGATGAGGACACATTCTTTATGAGATTCCTGCTTTATTTATTATTTGCAACACCAGCATTGTTACTTATTACAGCATATTAATCCAAGAGAAACAAATTATATACTGTCACATATTTCTGACCTAAAGGATATATATATTTTCTGTGTAGATGAAAGGGAAAATAATTTCAAAAACTTACAAAATAATGCCACAAATGAACGACTGAAAAACAACCTACCCTTTATTATATAGTCATATCTCCCATGAATATTCAGCAATGTGAACTGATGGTACCTTGAGGCCAGAATTTAGTTAAAAATGAGGTTTTTGTTGTTTCATTTTTTCAACACTGATGTGTGACAAGCCTTTAAGAATCAGTTCTGCTCCTAACTTGACTCAAGTTAATGTGAGTCCAAATATCTAAGTAAATGCAGCATTCATCAAGCATGAGTTACATGTACCTAAGAACTGCAATATATTAATGTATCTTCCTGTGTAGAAGAAAATCATGCATCAAAAGATCTCAAAGACTCAATATTCATCACCTTATAAGATTAATATTTTGGATTGCTGCATAGATGGATTTCTTAAACTCTTAAACTGTGAAATGAAGAAAGTTGGGAAATGAAGAAAATCTTGCTGGCCAAAATGCCAAATTAGCAACATTAACCACCTCCATTTGAGTTTAGAATTTTGGTTGGGGTTTTTTTGGTTTTTTTTTCCCAGTTCTCCAGCTGATACTTTAAATTAAGAGATGGCCTCTGCTTTCCCTTAGGTCACCCCTTTCTGTCTCTTCTGTGCTGCTGCGAATGGACTATTTTACTTTTAGTGAAATATTTTGTCTCTGACAAAGCTGCTACTGACATGTCTTGAAAAGGGTACTAGTTACTGGCAGCACTCTCTCCTGAAAGATCAGTCACTGAAGCTGTATGAAGAGCACAGACTCTTCACCCTCCAGGATGGACCATACACATACTTTTGAGCACAGCTCTCTCACTAGGCATTTACTGCCATTGCACTGCATGGTCTAAGGTCCTTTAAATTCCTAAACTGAGGGATGTGTGAGCAACTCACCTCCCCTGAGGGCAGTCACAAAATCTGCTTTGTTTTATTGCTTTTCAATGCAATAGAGTGTGTGTCAGTGGAATAAAATGATTTTTCCAATCCTGTTAGCATTTTGTGTAGTCTCTTCCCTAAACTCTAAATGATAGAAAAATCATTAATGTCAGCTACTTTAGCATAAAAGAATAACAAAAGATGACACATCAGGTTGGGGGTGGTAAATGGGAAATGAAATAAGATTCCCCCCCCCAAATAAACATTTTAGAGCAGCAGAACCATATTTCACTGAAGCAAATGTTGGATATGCAGTGACAGCACTATTGAATTATTGCTTGCTTTTCAAGCAAAGTAACTTTTTCTGAAATCACAAGATAATCTTTATCACAATTTAACTGAAATAAGTCCAAGAAACACTCCAAATCAGAGAATCAGAGAATAGTTTCAAGTTGAAAAAGACCTCTACAATCATTTATTCCAACCATCATCAAGGCATAGTGAAATCCACCATAAATCCATGTCCCTAAGTGCCACATCTACACTTCCCTGGGTAGCCTGTTCCAATGCTTGACTACCCTTTAGGTGAAGAACTATTTCCTAATATCCATCTAAACCTTCCCTGCTGCAACATGAGTCTTGTCCTGTCACTTATTACCTGGGTGAAGGGACTGCCTGGCTGGCTACAACCTCCTTTCAGGTAATTGTGGAGAGTGATAGGGTCTTCCTGAGCCTCCTTTTTTCAGGTTAAACAGCCACAATTCCCACAGCTGCTCCTCATAGAACTCATGCTCCAGACCCTTCCCCAGCTAATGTTGCCCTTCTCTGGACACACTCCAGCTCCTCAATGTCCTTCTTGCAGTGAAGCACCCAGAATAAAACATGGGATTCAAGGAGTCTCCCCCCTAAGTGTGAAGTACAGAGGCATGATCACTGCCCTGGTCCTGCTGTATTAATCCCTGGTACACTTAACTGTGTATTAATAGTCCCTGTTATTTTATTATTTTGGCACATTTTTAAAATATGGCATAGTATGGAGTTGTTTGAAAGTGTCCTTTAATAGCTGTTTTACAGAGTTTCTCTGTGTCCATTCTGTCACCAAAATCAGACAGAGAGAGCCTGAAACAACTTCAGAATTGCGAAGGGCATGCAAAACTAGTTCAATTTTACTGCATGTTAACATGACCACACCTGGTCTTTTGTTACTGGAAACCACTAAACAAATAGGCCAGTGGAGTCTGCCAAATTTAATAATTAAGAATAAAGAAATTCACACTAAAGATTTTCCAGTAAAAAGAAGACTCCTTCAGCTATGAAACATTTCATGGATTCTTGCCAGTTTCAAATACACTTCTTCTTTTCCACAATGATAACCTCTTGGCCCTTATTTTAGGTAACCCTGTAACATCTTGTTTACAATCACTGCCAAAGGCAGATGGCAGTGAGGCAGGTGATGACCTGTTACCATGAAATACAGAAGACGAAGAAAGTGAAAAGGCAAAGAATGAGAGAAACAATCTACCTCCCCACTGGAAGCTGCAACACTATTTGTATAATCCAGTTACACTGCTGCTTCCCAGTTCTATTTTACCCTGCTTGAAAAAGACAAGTCAAGAGCAGTTCAGTACTGGTTACTTACTCAATTGTGTTCCTGTCCACTTTTCCTGTCATATTAATGCCATAGAATTGCTGCATGGCAGCTATAGCTGATTGCATGGTTTCTGCAGAGCGCAACACCGACATTCGGGGGTCAGTTGGTGGAAGGTAGCCATACTTTTGTAACCATACCTGCAATGACAAGTTCAGTGGCTATTAAATAGAAATTAGAGGTAGAAAAATGCTCCCTAGTAATTAGTTTTTATACCATACATAAAGAAGCTTCTAATTCACCAAGTAAGTCCTGTTAGTTTGGGTGCTTGGTTTTTTTTTCATTTATTTTATCTGCAGATAAGAAATTCTTCAGAGATTTTATTTCACCTTCTTCATTAAAGGTTTCTGTAAGACTTAGAGAGTTTTCTACCCAGAAGCCATCTCTCTTTATTATCTGAAACCGCCTGCTTCAATTATTTATTTATGTATTTATTTATTTATTTGAAGCCACAACTTAAGCACCGAATGCTGGCTCTAGGCACTCCAAGTAGTGTTTTAAGCAGACAAGACACAAATCAACAATATATGCCACGTACAATTGACTGCCCACAGGGCACATAATAATATTCACCATCTACAATAATAAATTCACAATAACTCACACATTTACACTGAATTGTTATTATCTCCAGAAGAATATCAAAGAGAGGGTAGGGAGACATTCAGCTTTCTGAGAAGAGTATCGAAATCACATACTTGTAGGCAAAGCAAGTGTCCAGGAGATAGTGAAGTAGCAGAGTCTGCCTTCACTTAGGGAAGACTCTCTGATAAGAGGAACTGCCTTTTTTAATCAAAACGGATTTAATGCCAACTGCTTATACTCTTACTTGTGTAGAAGTGTGAGGTACAAGTTACTGAAAGCTTCATGGATTAAAGCCACTATCTTAAGAACACTTGGACACTCTGAAACATGCTGTCCTCTTGAGGGAACGTTTCATGAACAAGTAGCTGCAGCTATCATAATGTTTCTATATATTCTCAAAATCAAGACTATACAGAAAACATTGAAAGACTTTTGAGGAAGTGAGGGCACTGACACAGCTCTAAAAATGTCTTTTCATTTGAGGGCTGGAAGTACTCACTAGAATGAATGGTTGCCAATATTGCCAATCTACAAGAGTCAGGTAAAATGTATTGCTGCAATTTCAGCACCCCCAGTAACAAAATATTTGTGTCCCCATAAATCTGATCTTCTGTTCTTTAACCAAAAAAAAAAAAATTCTGCTACCTCTTTCAAACATCACATCACAATTCACAGATTTTGAACCATTATATTAATGAACAGTATCCACCCACCACACCTTATAATGTTTTGTGGGCTCTGCCTCATACAACACCTCTGGGTTTTAACCTGTTTGTATGTACACTGTTTATATGTAGCCCAACACCAACCTATGTATCTATTTTCAGTTTTAAATTTATATTGCTGAGTCCACCATTTCAGTTTTGTAGCAGGTTAACCATGGTTGTGGTGCACTCCCTTTTTATGAACACAGTGAAGATGATCACATCAAATTAACTTTTTAATGTTCACTTTACTAACACCAAATGTGCATTATAGGTGAACATTGGCTCAGTGTTAAGTAGAAGATCAAACTGGCATTAAGGATTGTGGAAATTTCCAGGTGATGAGTTCAGGTATTTCTAATTTAAACATGTTTACCTGAAACACGTTTACCTGTCCAGTTCACACACAAACTCAACAACTACAGAATCACAAAATCACAGAATATTCTGAGTTGGAAGGGAAACACAAGGATCATAGAATTCACCTCTTAAGTGAATGGCCGACAGGGGTCAAACCCACAACATGTTTGTGAGCTCCACATAACAGGGAGATACAACAGGACAGGGAGGTATAGACAGGATTAAGACCCAGACTAAAGTATTTTACCTTCACACTATCTCTATATACAGGAACCATTCAGAGTAAGAAAATTTTGTTTAATAGATGGAAAATATAAATGAATTGCTACAATCAGTACCTACATACAACTTTACATATTCATACCTTCTTGCACTTTGCAGCTTTAAGGCAGAGCTTGTGTACACTAAGTGTCTGCAAGATTTGGGTAATTACAGATATAACTTTGTTTATGTGCCACTTTGCAGACAAAGCCTGTTCTTCCCTACATGACTGGAAGATAGCTCTGAAAGGCCAGACAGAACCTGAATGTTGGCAAGAGCAATGTAATATGTGGAAACAAGACAATGGAACTAAGAAATAAATGTTTGACACAGAGTGGACTGATTTCAGTGTAGTATTTAGAGTGACTTTGCGTTAATATTTACAATGAGTATATTTAAGAATGGGGTTATTTTTGTATTCATTTGCTACAGTCAGTGAAGAAAAATAGTTCAGAGTAGCATGTCACGGTTATGTGAAATGGTGCTGCCTTCTTAGCAAAAGTTTGGTATGTAGATACAGAGCAGGGCTTTCTGTGAAGCTCTCAGGAGCTAAGGGCAGACAAAATTGCTTGGTAGGCCTGGAAGGTCACCTATCACCATGTAAAACCATCCCCACTGCAGCAACTGAAGAAGTCAGAGGTATGGGGTTGCAAGTAAGAAAATTTGCCAGAAGTTAAACCTTCAGATAGCTGAATTAGAAAAGCTATCACTACAGAGACAGAAAAAACATCTTGGAGACTATTGCTCATGGGAAAAGTGGAGCAGGGACAACAAACTGGAGTCTAGCAGAGTGCCACTGCAGAGACATTTGGCAGAAAAGGAAAAGAGAGTTGGTCCAGAAACAGCAGGAGAGGACAGTATAGCCTTTCCCTATCTAAAAAGTCTTACCATACAAGATAAGTACAGGATGCCTGAAAGCCACCCCCAATCACTGAACAAAGGAAGCAGACCACCTGGGTCTTCCCTCAGCCTTCAAAACAGCCTAGAAGACAAAGCCAATGCCCTGGAAGGTCAGATGATGCTCTGAAAGAAAGTTTCTTTTTGAAAATTCAGATAAATTGACCTCCAGGCTGGTGAATGTTTGAGAGCTAATAGCATTTAGTGTTACAAAATTCTTTACTCTGTCCTTATGAGAAAGGATTATGAAACAAGAAAAGAACCTCAGCAAATCTGGTTCTTCAGTTTTCTGCAGGAAGGACAGAAAATTTTGAAGACCTTGGATCAGACTACCAAATATCTGAAATATGCACGTCAGATTTTATTGTGCATAGCTGTCCCCAAATGCTGTAAACTATAGAGGAGAAACTTAAAGACTAGAACATATAGGTGGGCAAAACAGCAAAAAGGAAAAGAAACAGTATAAGAAGGAGAATGAAAGAAAACAATTTTCTCCCAGTTTTGTATTTTTGAGGCAAGCTATGAAAGAAATTATATACAGAAGAATTTTCCCCTCCCCTCTACTGAAATTAGACTTAGTCTGCCTTTAAGGTACTTCAGCAATGACAATGTCTTGGCAAGCCTCATCCTGAAGAAATCTTTGGTCTTGGAACAAAGAAATAGTGAAGTTGATCCATTTAATGGATCAACTTTTAATTAACATTTAATTTAACATTTAATGTCTTACATGCCAACAGGGACCCTTTGCACAGGCTCCAAATAAGTGATATATTTGATTCCTTTATACAACTTAAGAAGATAAAATACTGCTGCTTCAAGTCAAGCTTTTGGGCCGGACTTTCTTGTCCTGCTGCAAAATGAGATCCATGGTACCTCTCAGGTAAGCACAGCTGAAAGGCAGTAGGTTCCACCATTTCCCTCTCCAGTACAGTGCTTTAGGATCCTAATGATGTGAAGTTTCCTTTAGAGTTGAATTCTTCTTATTAGAATTTAAGCCTGTAACTTTTTATTTTACCTGCTACAGGTAAAGAGAACCAGTTATTCATTCCCCCTCTGAAGCAACTTTTCACATATTTGAACTTTCTGATGTGAGTTACTCTTTCTACTATTTTAAAATGAACTAAAGAAATCTCTTTTGCTTAAACATCTTTCATTATCTGCATTAACCTCCAGAAACCTTGAAGCTAAATTCTATCCTTACTGAGCATCTGCTTGCATTAGATTTCTATGTGAGTTCCCATTGTTGGCCTATTAACAAACACTGGAGTTAAACTGAAGAATTATGAACAATTCAAAAGAACATGGACATGCAAATATTTCATTCTAGAGAGAAAAACAAAACAAAACAAAACAAAAAAAAGGAAAAAAAAAAGAAATAAAATTTGAAGTAAACTTTTTTATTCAGTAACAGAACTTCAAGATTATGTCCCATTTATCTATACATTTTAAAATTTTAAACCCGTTTTACACATTTTTCCCACCAGAAAAGTTTCTTTACCCTAGTTCCACCTTCTGTTTTCATAATTGTAAAGAAAATGATAAATAGAATCCATTGGTGATGAAATCTGTAGACATGACAGGACTCTGTTGAGGACCTGACACTTCTGCAGGCAACCAAGGAACCTGTAAGTGATCAGCACATGAGCGGTATCACCTTCCAGATTTTGGATGTCATTGACTAGATACCTGGGGTTCAGGGTTTCTTTCTGACATGATGAAAAAATCTTTTCATCCTACTTTGTAACTACTACTTATGCTATGCTGTATGGATCATTTGGCTATAGAACAGATAGAACTTTCTTACATGGCTGTGTTTTTTTTTCCTCCTCTAAAGAATAAAGAATGGGCTAACGTTAAGTGTATTAAAAACACACAAAGGGATTTTAATCATTCAGATCTTTGCTAGTTTAGGAAGACTGATCTTAAAAACAGTATGTTGACTCTGAAGTCTTATTAAGAACAAAGAAAACTGATGTATTGTCATTAAAGATTAAACAAGAATACTATTAAGATAATCAGAGTTTCAGAGATATTACTAATTTCTAAGATAGAAGAAAGCTTAGCAACAAATAATTAATGTTCCTGAATGACAGTACATAGTATAAGCTACAATACAATGATGTTCTATGAACCTGAAAGCTTAGTAAATCAGTCTAATAAAACACGGATAAAAGCAATTTCATAAATATCTTCAGTAGTGCAGCTGCATATCATTATTATTCATGTATTTCTATTCCTGTTTTAGATTTTATCTGCAAACAGAATTCCTATCTGCACAGACTAAAACTGTGATATTTCATAATTTCAAAATATTTTGACTTCTGTTTTTTAATACACTTCCACCAAAGACACTATAAGTAAAACAATTTAAAGTGTCTGAGTAATACAGGGGATTTATATTTTCAAAAAGCATACATTTATGATTCTAACTTACAGAGATTATGACAGGATTTAGTAGTTCAAGTGCTGATGTAATTTTGAAAGGGATTGAAGGCTTTAACTATAGAAAGGATAAATAAGCTAGCTAAATAATAATTAGTATCCATATGACCAAATTATTTCTTCATTTAGGTCAAATAATCATGGCCAATGTGTGGTTTAATTACAGACCTATCTATTGCATCTAATACTGAATTTTCAGTGACAACTTGATAGACAGATAGAAATAAACCGAAGTGTTTACACAGAGCATTATATGAAATCTTCTGATATCTTTCCTTCCTCTTGCCTCCAGTGCCACCAGTTCCTCATCAGTGGAGTTTTTTCTTCTTAACAGAATACACTGATGTGAATGAGTATATGGTGCATGGCATATATCCATACTATTCCAGCAAGAAAAATACTTCCAAGAAAAAGCATGCAAAAACACACAGTTCACGAGAGTCTAACTTTGTCTATAAGTAATGTCTACAGAATGAAAATAAAAATTATGATAGATAAAACAGAAGATTAATTTAATGACCAAAAACCAGCTTGCATGTTCAGAGTACACTGAAGCTCACAAACAAATCAATTTCTTGGAAATTGCACAGTAGTGTGGAAAAGATCTTAATTTGAAGGAAGCATCTTCAAACCAATATATTATCTTTTTTATCACTTTGAACATTCCATAAGAAAAAGTCAAAACACCAACTTGCAAAATTTAGTTCTCCACTGACATAAACTAGAAAGTGACCAACCTTTATTTTCTTGTGAATTATTGTGACAGCCCCCCACGAAACAATTTACATGTGACACTGGTACATTCTTAGACACATTAATGATGGTAATCTTTACTGGAGATTTCAAAATTTGTAGCAGGGACTTAATAATTCAGACAAGTCTGTGGGATGTCTAGGTTGTAGCCTGCACTACAGTAAATACTTAGATACAGCGCTAGAAGCAGCAGAATTGACCTCAAAGTGGGTCACAGAAGAGAATAAATTGGGCTTCACTGGGTTCAGTGTTGCTGCAGCTAGTCAGTTCAAAATTAATTGAGGCACCTCCACTATTCTATTATGTATCTGTCTATTGTTTTTTTCTGTGTTCTAGCTACAAAACAGAAGTGAAACTGAACAATTTTATTAGTCTCCCACAAAAGAAAACTAGATTTACCAACACATGATACTGCAAGTCAGCAGACAGGTGATAATCTGGAGTTTCCCCACTCACATGTATGGTGACAGAGATAATTGTAAAAGGGTACTCTTCCTCCCAATGAAAGGCAGCTCAAGAATGAAGACTGCAGCCCAAAGCAAGCTCTGCCTTGCAAGTGACTTTGATTCAAACTCAGAGTCCAAAAGTAAACTTTGATTCAAACTCAGAGTGTAAACTTCTAAGGGGTAGAATGTATTCAAAACTGTGTGCTGAATTCCTCTGTTTGTAATTCAAGTTTAGTTTTAATATTGTAAATAATTTCCTTTACTGCCACACTCACGCATGGGAAAATCATTGCAGCTTGAGAGCAGCAGAAGTGGGAGGTGTAAAAGAGCTGTCAGGAGCACCAGGCCAGAGCCTTTTACAGACCCCAGGCAGATAGAATCTACCAGAGAGGAGCAGATGTGGGTTCTGCATATAGCACTGTCCTTCAGTGACTGAAATATGCTTGGAACAGAGATTAGGCACTACCCAGCTCCAAATGCAGAAGCTACATTGTTTATCCACTACTTTTACTGCCTGTGTGGAGAGTGGGTTAGTGGTATAACAACTCTGACACAAATCCCTGGCCTGGAAAGAAACCCTTGATCATTTCCTTCAACGCATTTATAACTGACTTCAGAATGTGGACCTTATGCATTAATTGCTCAGGGAAATTTTCTTCAATCACTAATAGAAATCTCTGGCAAAGTCTGGCAGAGACCAAGACCAGTGGAAATACTTCCACAAATAAAACTTACAGTTCTAGTAGATGCAAATATTCAATCTTACAGCTCATGTTAAACAATTCTGTCTCTGCATCTGACTAGAATTTCTGTAGCTTCTAGAAAAATATTAAGTGCTCTGCAGGGATAAGAATGCTGTATTGAATAGTCTGGCTGAATTTGTCCTCACTGGTCCCAAATAAAGGAAAAAAAAAATAAACTTCTAAGGCCATGAGGATGAATAAGGGACTAGAGCATCACTCCTACGAAGAAAGACTGAGAGAGCTGTGACTTTTCAGCTTGGAGGAGAAAATGCTCCAGGGGTATCGTATCTATGCACACAAATATCTGAAAGGGAGAAACAGAGAAGATGGAGTCAGGCCCTTTTCAGCAGTGCCCAGTAACATGACCAGAGGTTATGGTACAAACTGAAAACACATGAAGTTCCTTCTCAAGTGTAAGGAAATATTTTTTATTGTGCACTGGTAACAGGTTGCCCACAGATGCTGTGGTTCCTCCATTCTTGGAGATACTCAAAAGCCATCTGGCTATGGTCCTGTGAAGGGGATTGGACAGAGCTCTCTTTCTACAATATCTATTCAATAACACCTTTTGTTTATGAATTTCAAACTAATATGGAGTATGGGTGCAACTTGCAACTTTCTGCCTGAGAGCTAAGCAACTGTATACATTTAGAAAGGATTGTTGTCTACTCTTTTAATAACCATAATATTGTGGGGAAAGGAGATTGCCCACAAGGTTCCACTTTCAGTTCCTTTAAGACTCAAACCTTTTAAGTTTGCCTCTTTATGTTCATCTTTTTTGTATCTTCTGAGAGATTATTCACGTGTTCCTACTTGGAACATTCTTTATCTTTCCTGGGTTTAGATTTTTCTTTTATGGTTCCCTGTGGCTCATTATATGTAGCCATGGAGTTCATTCAGATGCCTGGATCCCAGAACACCCCTGACTAGAAACAGGTGATGGGCATATAACAAAAACAATGATAAGCCTGGAGTCAGAGCAATTCTGGTTGAACCAAAGGCCCATGAGGTGTTCCTTGGAAAATTATCCACTTTTTGGTAGCAAAAATGAGTGATGCCTCCCAACTTTCCTCTTCACAACATCGCAAATAATTAGCCAAGGCTTTGAACACACCAATCAATACATAAATGCAATTGTTGTTTGATGATATACCAGAAAAGGCAAGAGTTCCAAGTGAGTCTTTCACCACACTCCATCTTGGTCATTGCCTTGGTATTAGCATCTTGGTCCTCTTCAGCTTTGCAATACCTCACTTGCCTCACTCATTTTGGCCTAATCCAAATATATATTGATGGCATAACTTTGACTACACTTAGCATCACATTATTTTAGGGGAGAGTTTTTTTATTCTTACAAAAAAGGCAAACGGGGAACTGAACGACAACTAGGGAAACTATTTGCTGCTTAGATCCTACAGCTTAGTACTTGCTTGAACTTTTGTTTCTTCTTGTTTAGATTTCTCAAGAGAAAGCCTGTCTCCCCTCATACACATATTCCAAACAATCAAAGCAATGCATTTCATCATTAATTCATGAGGACTGCCTCACTGCTTCCATTGCCACCCTAGAAACAGGAAAGTCTCCAAGTGGCTGGCACTAGCTGGAAATGACCACGTATTTTTTAGGCTCTGAGAATATCATAACATACGATATCAGAATATCTCATATCATGAGAATATCATATCATATCAGCAATTATGCACTTCAAAAGGGAGGTATGCATATCACTAAAACATTTAAAAAATATATGATTTTTCCTCATAGGCTGTAAAATCATTAGCAGCAATGCCAGAACACAAACTTCATACTACCATAGACTGAAGTAAGAAATCTTGGTTATTTGGTATGTCTGTCTTTATAATGTAATTATTAACTACATGCAATGATATAAACCAAAATAAAAACAAAACCAGCAGTGTATGGACCAAAAATGCAGTAATTATCACTTTCCATTTTATTTATCCCAATAGGTTGTTTCAAATAATTTTATAAATGCACCAAAACTTGGTTCTAAAACATTTATGTAGGAAACCAACAGATGGTAGTGTGTTACTTGAAAAAGGCTTGTGGGAAGGTGGACCATTGTAAAAAAAGAAACGGTTAATCTACAAATTCCCCTTGGGGAAATGATTATTCAAACCATATTTGGCACCTGGTATTTGAATCCATTAGATAAAATAACTTTACTATTACAATTCATGCAGTTTCAATCTACAACACTGAAATGGATGAAATGCAATGTAAACATATAAAGGAAATGTGACTGGAACAAACTTTTTTATATCCATATCCTTTATTAAATTTTCTTAATTATAATAGCTTTTGTTTTATAAACATAAGAACACAGAAACATCCACTAAATAGCTACATAAATGCTTCCTGAATAGATATCAATATCATGAATATTCTTGTATTATGGGTTAAACTAAAATTGCATTAAAGCAAAAGAACAGAAATGCAACAGCACAATCCATGTTTTTGTTGACTTATACCTCACAGGTTTTTACAACACCTTTATACATAAGATTGCATGTAAATTCATACTTTATCACACATAAGCAGTGTTTAAAAGTTTGTCCGTAGAAAACCAACTGGCTATGCCAAAGTCAAGAATAAAGCTGCCTTCAGTGGAAACAGCATGTATTTAACTGAACCGGATAGTTCCTTTATTTGGATGAATATTTCTATGTATTTTTATTTCTTTGTATATACTTTTATTTCTATGTATTTTTAAGCAATTAATGATGTCATGAGTTTTAGAACACAAACTTTTATAGCACAGTATGTTTGTTTACAACAGCCAAAAGATTTTTTTAAATGTAAATATATAAATATATAAATATATGCTATATCCACTTTTAACTTGAAAACAGTATTTTTTTCCTCCTGCTTTTCTAAGTCAGATATGTAAAATGCAAAATTTCAGATCCTGCAATTGTCATTGCATATTTTAGAAATACTTCCTTTTTTTCACTGGTCTAAGATTGGTGAGATTTACAGTACTATTATAGCTCTTTGAAAAACCTGATTTATATTTTCCTGCTGAAATCTGTAGATAGAAGATGAACATGGATTTTGTAAATATATAAAATTGATCTATGATATGTTTGTCATTTCCCAGGGAGAAATTATAATGGACAAAAATGGTAATTCTGTCTTTCCCAAATTGCTTTATTTGGTCCACATTCATGGCAAAATGAAAACAAAACAGAAGTAAATACTACAACAGAACATTTACAAGAAAAACCTCATAACATCTGCAAGGAGGCCAGGGATCTAACAAAAAAAAAAAAAGGAAGTAAATTTCCAGAATTGTATGATTTCTTCATGAGGAAGAAGGACAATATTTTAGTTCAACCACAGTTTTTCAATAAACACAATCAATTCAGCTACATAATGACTGTATCTGTTCAGAGGCCCTAATGATGAAAAGGAAAAGGCAGTACAGAAAATAGCTTGTCCTCTATCCCACACTGTTTTGCTTTCTGACTTATTCCCCAGTTTTGAAAATGCTGGTTCAGTAGAGGAGTTTCCATAGGATATTGATCTATAATTAATGTTTCCCACTTTCATTTCCAACACTTCTTCAGAAAATGCCTGTGGGAGATGGCTCTGCCACAGGGAGGACAGGGATCAATCAGAACCTAGTGCTGCCATTTATACATGCTTGCTTCTAATGATTCTCTTTGATAGTTTATGCAAATTACATCTGTTCTTTACTTTCCTCTGGTATGTATGGTTCAAATGTTATATACTGCCCTATAACTAAAATGGTTACAACAATATTCGGTAAACATTTTTACCTTTTTTTAATTCATCTTCAACAATGACCACATACCTTTCATTAATCCTGTTTTAGCATGGATCACAATAGATGAATACAGTTGCTTTTCTGTATAGAGTGCAAATCTTAAGTAGCAAGAAAAGGTGAATTCAGTACTGGAAATCATAGCTTTTGACTCCTGACAATGATGTTAAGGTGAAGGAAAAAGGACAGAAGGCATAGAGAAAACTATCTTGCTTGCAATGATAAAGACACAGAAATTCCAAGGTAAAATATTTCTTTTCCTTGAAACAATGTCTGTGTAAATTAGTAGCAGAACATGACCAGCTCAGGCTAGCTCTATTAGCCTCCTACTTTCATGAAGACAAAAAAGTCCTTATACATCATTTGATGTCTATTTTGCTTGCAGTACACTAACTCACCAGCTGCTTGTAAGCCTCCTGCAAGTAGCAGAAAAACTGAATATATTTCAGTACATCTGCAAGTCTCCTTTTTATGTCATCCTCTAAATTCTATTTTTGTTAAAGGGCAGAATTACAAAAATAGAAGGGGGAAGGGGAAGTGGTAGATTGATTCATGTGAGGGATGTGACAAGGTGATTCCTGTGGACAGAAAGGGACATAGAGTAATTGCTCCAAAGCAAGCCACGGGATTATCTTTTATTAGCTCCCCTATGGGCTATTGTCACGTGTTTTGCAATTTTACAATGTAGTAGAACAATTTCATCTTTGCTTAATTAAGACCTGATGCTGTGAATCCCTGACTGCTCTCAGTAGCCACAGGTTCAGATGGATGCTTGGAGCACTCAGTACCCAGCTCAACTCAATCAAGTGCTACTACCAACCAACAAGATTAGGATTTTTCCATACTTTTGCATGTATTAAAAAAATAACTAGCCTAAAGAAAATAATTTCCTCACACTCATCACTGGTAATACTTGCAAAGTTCAGATATTTTAGATATGGAGTTTTTTAAAAATACATTGGTTTTTGAGCTCAAACATGCAGATAGAATCACAATGGCAGAAAAGGCAGAAAATTATATGGTATGCTTTTCTGCTTTTTTCTTCCAAAAGACATGGTTTTCCAAGAAATTAAGTAACCTAGTACGTTTTGAAAATTACATTTGCAATTAATAATTATCACAGGTCCTCTATTCTCATAGCAATGCCATTAGTATCTTAATCCTGCTAATACAATATTAAGCATCCCAAGCAGCAGTTTATTCGATATTAATTTGTTTTTCACTTAACCGATGTTTTTTAGGCTTGGTCTACCATAAACCAGAGGCAAAATTAGACCTAGTTCTACCCATCAGCAATTAAATTAAAAATTCCAGAAGTCTGTATATATATTTTTAGAAGTTCAAAGTGCAAGTGAGAACAGATCTTGTGTGTATTAAAGACAAGGGTGTTTACAACAGTTCATCTGTCTATGTATATATATGAATCAGAGAAAAATTAAACTTTTTTTTTCAGTTTTGATCTTAGAAACCAGAAAAATATTTTAATATAGTAATTGAGTTAGCAATTGTTAATGAACTATCTGAAAGTTGCATTTCTCATCTCCTACTAGAAGGAAAAAAACTTAGGAAAAAAGAGCAGTGTAAGTTTTGCTGTACTGAAAACAAACAAACAAACAAACAAAAACCCCAAAAAACCTCCAAAGCAACCAAAAAAAACCACAACCAACCAAACAAAATAAATCAACACAAAAAAATAAAGAAACAAAAGTTTAAAAAGAGAGAAAACAGAGTCATGAATCACATGAATCCCGACTTTTGCAAACATCAAGCTCTTCTACAGATTAGGGTACCTCAGAACTGCAAGTAAGGAACCCAAAAAACCTCCAACCTCTGACCTGTGTGTAGTGAACAAAAAAAAATCAGATTATATGACCTCAGCTGTTTAGGATTCATAGTTCTAGTGCATTCTATCCCAAATCAGAACAGATACATAAGACATTGCCAACTGAGATCTTTCAGTAGGTGGTGGACATCATGGAAGAAGTATTCTCATGTTGTTGTGCTGTTTTCCTGTATGACAGCTAAAGTAGAACTAATTTTAGAAACTTGGTTATGTTTTTTTAAATTTCTACAGTTAAGAGATAATGGTATGTTTTTACACTGTTTGAAGGGGATGATTGTATGATAAACATCTGCAGTATAAATCCCATTTTTATCAAGAGCTACTTCCTTACTTATCTTAAAATTCTGCAACTTACCATTATGATACCTACTGTAAGGTTAATATTTTTAACACATGCTTGCCACTATAGTTTTTTTCTGTAATCAATTTTTCATGAAAAGTAATCTTTCTTCTTCTAATCTAAGGAATATTCAGTTTGAGAAAATTCATATTCTTTCAGTTAAATATTGATTTTTAAAAAGCAATTTTCACTTTTAAGTTTACTGTCCACTTCAACAGATCCACACTAATTTTTGAAAATATAAATAGAATTCAGTTTAGTTTTTCTTACTCTTAAGGCTGATCTTATTTAGTCTTCTTGAATGAAACAATATTAATACAGAACCTTACAAAATGGCATTCCCATACTAAAATTTCCCTTCAACCTTTTCTAGAACACTGTCTTTTCTTGATGAATCACTTTCTGAAATTAAGTTCTCAGAACCCAACAAACAGTATGCAAAAAGATAGTAACAGAACATCTTCATGGTATTCAAATATTTCAGGATTTTTATAATTGTTTTTAAATGCCCTAGCATTTCCCCTTTGTAGCACACTGAATGGCTGTTTCTGCTGAGCTGTCCAAAACATTGCCCAGCTCTCTTCTCTCATTGTCTACAATTAATTTAGGAATCTGCAATGTGTGTGAAGAATTCAAATGATCCTCTTTAGCAGTCATCACCCCATCAGCATTGAATTTCAGCTGCCACCCTCAATAAATTGACAACCATTCACTCCAATCCACACCTGCTGAGACGTGAACTATAGCACTCAGCAAAAAACTCCTCCCTGTCTCTTTCTCTCTCTGTATCCCTCTCTCTCTCAATCAAAAATCTCACCATAAGCATCTCAAAAAAAAATCTGTGGGGAAACGTCTTGCAAGGTTAAGTGGCTAACTGAATAAGTTTCAAAGTTTTAAGAAATTTTATTTTCACTGGGAAGATGAAAATCAGGATAGAATGTATTTTCCCTAAATGGTGCATATTACTTCAAAGTAGAATTAGTTCAGGAAGGCCTTATAACCTTTACTGTGGAAGCAGGATGATCAACAGTCTTCTGTGAGAAAAGGTTTCACATAATTTTCCTCCTAGAATTAATGATCTCCGCAGAGATAATATTTTTTCATGAAGAGGAGGATGTGCTGGAATACTGGTATAATCACCGTGGCAGCAGCTATTAGATTTGAATTTTTAGTTATCATGATCTAAAAATCACCAGTTTGTCTCCTGTGCCTGTTCACTGTATATCATTCCAACAAAACACAAGAGGCTGTCATAGCAAAGAGGTAAAGCTTTCCATCAGCAAAAGCTGTGTATTTAAGCAATAGCATCACAAGACTTTGGGAGGTCTGGCATTTGATGCCTCCAGGGGACAGTGCAGAAGCCTTAATGAAGAAAAAAAGCAGGCCATAAGTCTGCAGAGGGACTACTGCAGACCAGTCTAGGGCTGGAAGGATCTGCAAAATATTCATGTGGTTTTAGTGAGCACTGAACTGCTTTGTAGGGAAAGGGGTCTGAGAGAAACGGACCAAAGTCTGCCACTGAGGCCTGTGAAGTTGTACTGGATCAGCAGCTGTTTACATAAATGGCTTCACTGTGCACACAAGGTCTAGACAGGTAGAGTGTATGTATACATCCTTTCAAACTTAAACAAAGCCAGTTTTCTGACATATGATGAAAAAAAATCTTAATTAAAATCTGCTTGCAGATTCAAAATGAGCTATTTGTTTTGTTTGGTTCTGTAGGGCAGCCAACATACCAAGTTTTGTAGATGTCACTTTTCATAATGGAATACTTGAACTAAGTATTGTAAAATCATTACCACTAATCCGTGTGAGAAGAATATATATAAAGTCTGTTCCCTGTCTTGTAAAGGTCATGAAACATTTCACATAGTGCCAAGTAGTGCTCAATTAAACATTTTAACAGAAATACATGGTAGGATTTCTTTTTTTCTTCTACTCATGCTACTTTTTATGTTCTTCTTTCCTTTTTAATTTTAAATTTTGAAAACCTGTAACAGCAGGAAAGTGTCTGAAATGCCTCAGAAACACTGTTTTGATTCTCATATCATGTGTTGAAAATTCTGCTGTAAACTCTGCTTAAAGGAACTCTGCATGTAATACGGATCTGATACCCTCAGGGATTATTCTGCCATTCTGAAAGGCTTCTAGAGTAGCTGCTCTACCTAGAAAGGTACATAATCTAATTTTGAAATACTAAGACTTCCATTTCCACACAAGACTGGAATAGGTTTATTACACAAAGGCTAATGCCACGGACATGTACACATAAAAATCTATCACAGAGCTTACACTGTCTTAAAAACAAAACAAAACAAAACAAAACAAAAACAACAACAACAAACAAAACACAAGTTAGTCTGAATATTTTGCACTTTTAAAAGATTTCTTTTATAGCAGATCAAATGGGGTAAACAAGGGTAATCTCCTTCCATAGATGAGGAACTGCTCCCCAAAACCCCTGATAGGAGACTGAGAGGAGAGAAAACTCTTGGATACCAAGTGAGCTTCCTCCTGGTTCATCAGAACAAACATGGTGATACTTTCAAGTGCCTGAAGTGGATTAAACTACTTTCACCTTGATGTTTGACCAAATGGTTTGTAAAATACATAAAAATACCCACAAAGGTAAAGGCTTCAGGAAAAGTTGTCTTTTGCAAAAGGAACCACATGTATGAAAGTATACTTTCTATACTTACTATACATGTACTGTGACAAAGTATTTCCGTATTCAGATACCAGAGCCAATTTGGTAAGTTGTACTTAACTGTTAGCTAATTAATACTTTATTACCTACTTATATATTTAAAAAATTACCCCTAAAGTGGTTAAATACTAGAGCTTTAAAACTCTGCACCTGTGACTCTTGTACTACTCATTACCTTTATATTGTGATCCCAAAGTCTACTTTGGATCATACATTAATGTTTTAAAACAACTGCAAATTTGTCATACTCTTAAGCAAGTAAATATATTTATATTGTGCTAATATTACAAAATATGCAGTATCAACTAGCATGCTGTAAGTTATTTGTATGGATAACTATAACCTCTGGAAAGAAATATTTATATATGAGAAAATAAAACAAAATGTTATTTGAACTTATGTACCCCAGGATTCCTTTAAACCCCTTATTGTAGAACTCTATAGATTTGGTACCTGCTCTTAGTGAGTTACCTATGGAAAAGCTCTTTTATTTTTGGAGACAAACAAATTTTCCTTGGATAGCCTAAGCACCATCCCAGATTCCTCAGGTTACTTTGAGCTCAGGTTTTTGCTATTCAGAAAGATCTTTAAATCACACAGGTATGCATGAAAATTTCCTTCACAGGAAGAGAAATCAGCAGCCTTTGGTTTAATTCTCCTCTTTTCTATTCTAACTACTGGAATACAGACCCATACTATTACTTGTGCCCATGTGGAGGCAGTCCCACTGCTTCACATACCATTCTTCCTAAATGGTAGTACTTCTCCAGATGAGAGAAGCTTCAAACTGGCCTGGACTCTATCAGTCCATTACAAGGGATTGACTAAAGAAGAGCCTAGAATATGAACAAATGCTTTATTTAAGAAAAAAAAATGGAAAACTTGATGATTCCTTAGTACTAGCTAAGTATTTTTCAAAGACCACACTATTCAAAGAGTTTTTTAACTTGACAAAGGCTAAGGAGAGTGACAAAAACTTCTCTTGTGAGAAGAGTTGTGAGTGGAAGCTGAACTCATGATGATAAACACGCTATTCTCCTTTACCTGTTAAAAGAATACAGATTTGGGTCATGATTTTTTAAATTCTGTTTGCAGTCTAAGCCCTGCTAAAATTCAACTGAGTCCCATTACATCTGCTTCTTCTCCTGGGCCTGACATTTTCACATGTGATTGCACACAGGATATACTACAGTGAATATCAATATGAACTGCTTAAAAAGTTCAAAGAATTTAGGGAAAACAACATAACAATGAGAAAATAAAAATCAGGTCCTATATAGTAGAGCAGGCAACCTAGGGAGGCATTCACCCTTGTGATCAAAACCAGCTCATATTTTAACTGTCTTCCACACCCTTATATGTGAAATCTGGAATGCATCTAGGGATTTTCAAGCCTCATAGATGGCACAAAAAGAAGAATAACATGAATAATTACAAAAAATCCTCAGAAGTCTTCAAACAGTAGCTTAAGCTGTTTAATTCTAGAGCAGTTACTCAGAGGCAGAGTGAAAAATCTAATTAAAAATTAGAAGACGTGTTCAGTGCCAGTTGAAAGCAACAAATCATAATCTAGAAGTGCATCCATTAAAATCAAAAGCCTGAAAAATTAAATCAAGGCCTTTTCTGGAAGACAGCTGAGTAGGTCAGGTGGAACTGTACACAAGCTACATATTGTGAGTATTTCTTCATTATGCATTTCTGGCCAGGATGGTTATAGCACAATATTTTGGGGTTTTTTTCCCAAATAAAGCCATTTTTTCATACCATATACTGTTCATTACTAATCTGAAGATTTTTAAAATATATACAAAAACATATAAAATGCCTATCTTCACAGATAGTCACACATGCCTGAATTTTACACTGGTCATTACTACAAAATGTTTAAAAAATCTCCAATTGTAAATAAAAACAAGGAATGGAAACAATAATAGAGTCCCTATACATTAATAATATAATGCATTTAAAACATAAAAATATATAGTGAGCTATTAAAACCACAACTAGTTTTTCTTTTTTATGTTAATTACATGACAAAACCAAAAAAGCATGGATTTTTCCCAATGAAATTATGGACAGACTCTACATCTACTAGTCTGATTAAACTAAAATACCTTATATGCATTTGCTGTGTTTGCAGCCAGAGAGACATAAGTTATGAATTTTGCAGTGTATTTGCATTCTATTTCCATTACTATTACATTAAATGTCCCACAGTTTCAAAATATTTTAATGATTATCAGTTGACTCTACTTAGTGTCCTTCACAGGCAGTTTTACTCCTGTTCTATTATTCAAAATCCTCTCATTCGATTAAACATACTGTATTTCAATTTACTGTGAAATTAACTTTTATTATGATATACCTTTGGTAGTTTTTTACAACATAAAGTAATGACACAAATTGGCAGCTAGGCAGAAGTTTTTAATTTCTATGGAGAGGCTCCACAAGCACAGCTCATACCAGGAATTCTTCATGTCCTATTATCAGCAATAAGCCCCATAGACCTATAAGACACCTTAAATACTATCATTTTACTGTAACTAAACCCAGTAACAATGGCTTGACTTTCAATATCTTCCATCTTTGTAACAAAATCTGTACATACTTAGAAGTGCATGTTTCACCATACTTTAATGTATCAAAGTAATGCTTTTAATGTTGCTTGTAACACTCAAGCTCTTGTTGACAACTGTGCTCCAATTAATAAAATGAACTGCAAACATAAAGCCTTAAGTTTGTGTTATTTTTTCAACACTTGGTTGTGGAAACATGGAATTAAATCCAGATCCAGATGTCCTTCCCTGTGTGTTACAGATTCATGTGCAAGCTTGCACATGAGGAAAGGCTTAGCTACAAGCACATGAAAGTCAGAAGTTCATTAACTAAATGGGATATTATTAAAATTGGGATTAAAGTGGCTTCACCAGATGTTTAATCTTGTGAAATGTTTAAAAGCAGCACCAAGTCAGACTTGGTGTCAACTGCTTGCTCTCTTTTTGATCAAGAATTGCTAAACAATATATTTTTAGTATTTTCAGAATTTAAGTAAAATATGACTAGTGTTTTGCAAGGGCAGTTTTTCTTTCACCTGATTTTGCTGGCAAAAAATTTTATCAACTTTGTGATACATAATAGTATCATAGTTGATTTTAGGAGCAGCATTTTCAGATAATGTCCAAATAACTCTCAAGATTTTTATCAGCCTGTATTTTACTGACCCAAAATTCAAACACAATCTCAGTGACAAGGGATCTGACACAGAACCTCTAAGCAATGCCATCTGTGATGAGAATCTGACATGTTCAGCTTTAGAAAGGTCAATGCAGAAGGACAACCTTGCTTGCTGTATCCATCACAACAAAATTCAGCAGTTTGGATGAAGCAAATATTCTCCTTTAGTCTTATCAATCATGCAATATCAGGGTATATTATGAATAAGTACTAACATGTTTACAAATACTGATTTTTCTTTGATGCTGTCACCTTCAAATCTGCATAATCTCCCAACTCCAGTTTGGGAGACTACTTCAAACTGTTTGACATTGCTGAAAGAATGAATTAGAAAAGTCATCAGAGAACAGTACTTCAGGAAATAGTGTTTTCTTTAAAAGACAGCTTTTAAAATGCTTCAAAGTATTTGTAAAATTGTTTATTTTTAATTGAAAAATTAATATAAACCTAAATTCTGGTTAACTAGTTACAAAGTTGTTCAGTCAAACAACCCCCAGGCCATGAACCTACTTTAATTGTTTTATTCCTTCATGAGTTACTCAAACCTGTCTATGCAGACAATGCCCTTCAGCAACTTTTCAGAGCTTCTGATCTGCAGGAACACTTTGACCTTCTGTATGCCTCTTCAAAATGTGACAGCAAGGTAGAATTACTCATACTTTGCTTTGCTCAGAGTTCAACTTTTTCCATGGAAATGTCAGAAAAATAACTACAGTAATCTGGCAACATTTGAGTCTTGAAGGAGGCTCAGCATTACCTTTTTACTTTCATAGGTAACTATGAAAAGTTCAAGTACAAACACTACATGGAAATAAGGATGGATGAAATGAACTCTGTGAAGAATTAAGGAAAATTATGTAGGAAAAAACAGTAGAAGTAACAAAATGGAAAGCTAAAAAGTGCTTTATTGAAACCAATATCAAGCACTGCTTGATCTCCACAGTACACTAGGATTAGACTAATCAGTCAAAAGTCTACAAGAGAGTATAAATGTGGCTCAAATTCTTTCATTACCTTCCACTGTTGAAATACTATGTACAATAATGATTCATAAATTATGACGATTTTTCCTTTGGCAGGATGGAGCAGTTAAGTAAACTTCAATTAAATAATTTATTTAGTGCTTTAAATAGTTCATGATATCTTTTAACCATCAAGGTAACTTACAATAAGCAGATAACTTCCAGAAGTACTATGTACTCTTAATGCTTTCATCCATGCATAGCTGTTTCTCCTTTTCATTTTACTAGCACTGAAAGAAAAATTCACTAATAGTATTTAGCATGCTGACTAAATGGTCTCCTGCAACCAATCTAGTGTAGCAGCCTACAGGTAGAAGCACAACCACGAAATAAACCTGGACTATGAAGACACTCAAACCTATGATAGTCACCAAACTTAAAAATACATTTACAGTGCTTAGATGAGTCAAATATGATAAGAATGATTTAAAGATTATCACACCTTTTAGCTGCTGTAGTGCCACCTAATGAGAGTAAACTGCTAAAGTCACCTCAAATGTATCACCACTATTTTAAAGAATGCTTTAAAATGAGTACTCCCAACAAAATATCGAGTGTCACATGGTGTGGACAGTGTGATACCACTCTTCATGAATGCTAGTTTAGTATTTCTAAGTCGCATTGGAATGGTAGGGAGCAGGGAATAACTTATGGCTGATACTAAGTTAAACTGCATATGTATTTTACATCATCATATGTATTTTACATCATCATAAGCTTCTTTAAACAAAATGTAGCACATGAAAACTTGACAAGTATTTATAAAATATGTGGAAATGCCCCTTAGCTCTCTGGCTAGTGATGCTTGTGATGCTTTCTAATATGTCAATTTTTCCACAGGGGCTCCCTGTATAATGAGCAGCCTCTCCTGAAGAGTCAGGGCAGAATCACACACACACACACTTAGGAGGGCTCCAGTCCCACCTCTTCTGTATGGCAGTGGTAGTAGCTGGCACATCTCTGTGCCAAACACAGATACAGGAGGGGCCATTTACTGGTTACCAGCTGTCATTCATCTCCTCTGTGAATAAAGCTGCAAGATGTCATATTATTGGTTTGCACGCTGCTCTGGAATAGATGTTGTCTGAATTGTGAATAAAGGTATGCCTCAGTTTGGCAATCATTGCTCTGGACAAAAGCAACAGCAGCAGACAGTTTTCCTATACCCAAAATCAAGATTTGGCTGTAGCCCATTGTTGGTAGTGGTGCAGCTCCACAGTTGTCATGAAGAAGTCCAACTAAAACATTTGCATAGAGTGATGCCCCCCATCTATTGTGCAATGATAAATACTGCAAGCACTGCACACTCCTGCTTTAGCTCAGTGCTTTCCAGACAGTCAAGATGAACAGTGACCCCCATACATTTTTAGAGCATGAAATGTATTCAACCTTCTGATCCTGACAGCTTGCACCAAGCTGTCACCAGCCCCAGCTAAGTGGAGTAAAGCCTGGCAGGAAACACAGGCAAAGCAAAGCAAACCCACTGCTGTCCTAAAAAACCTTTGGGGTCACAGACAACCAGTGCAAGTCAAAACACACCACTTGGAGTCTCCACTTGTGCTCTGAGATCAGCTTCCTGAGAAACCAACCTGGCTAGAAGGGACGTTGGCACTGTCCCCCACCTCAGATGTGCTAAGCATTACTTGGTTACAGTTATGACTCTAAATAAAAATCTCTACTACTTGGAAAAAAAAAATTACATCCTTCACTTTAAAAAGGTAATGGCTTCCAGATGGCACCACTGTCAAGGCAGATCACTTTATGAATGAGTTCCAGCTACCTTGACAATATCATTTTTAGTACAGATGAAGCTAAAAACATCCAGAAACACAACAGGACAGAGGAAATCGGAATTTCAATTGTAAAGTTCTCTCTTTTAATCTTGTGATAAAAATAATTTAAAATAATTTTAAAATAATGCAATGTTCAGCTATTGCTTTTAAAGTATAATAATATGCTATAGATAGAATTAAAAAGCCCTAAGGTAGTAGTATTGTACAATACAACCCAGCAACACTTCAGTATTGTTTTAAGCAAAAGCAGAGCAGAAATGACACAGCTGAAGTGTCTAGGAAAACTGACAACTCTAAGGTACAAGAATGAATAATTCAGAGAAACTACACATCCCACACAGCCACATATTTCAGGCACTGGTGAAGGAATACTTAAAAATAATAACAATAATAATAATAATAATAGATTTGAGTTAACAAAAGTTAAGAATTACATGCAATTCTAACCAGTTGACGTTTTCTCTCCTGTTCCATTTCCATACATGTTACACCATTACTTCATCCTTTCAATAATCTTTTTCAGAACATTTGATCACCTGAAAATCACAGTTCACCCAGCTACTGTTCATGCAAGCTCTCAGATCCCTGGGAAAAAGTGGGTTGTGCCAGGTGATTACCACAGTCAAAAGATTTAAGAAAAATGAACTATCACATGTCATGTGGGAGATTGTTAATTGCCAGGACTCCTTTGAGGTACCCCTGGGAAGGAGGAAGAGAGAAAAGTGGACTATAAGTATGATATAAAACACAAAAGATGAGAATAGTATAATAGTATACATTCAAATTTGTCTAAGATATTTGTAAACAAAGGTGAAGGCTGATGACAGGTCTGTGGGAATTATGGAACATATATGCACTTGTGTATTTTCATTGAGAATAAAAAGAAAACTGAGCAATGTTTACCCTAATGCAGCATGAAAGTCAGAACTATATTTTATAGTAAGACCTGTCTCAGATAAGAAAAGGACACCCTTTTGCTATTGCAGTTGCTTACCATGTAAGCTGGTACATTTACACAAATGTGTCTAAAGATCACCCTCAGCACATCACAACCTCAAGTGCCCATCATCTTCCAAATGCATAACAGGCATTTGACTTCCACTATAAAAGATCAAGAGCCTCAAAAATGATAATGCTGCAGTATAACACCTTTTTTTATGGAATGTTATGACAACTTATTTGGAAACATAGGGTTTGTATCTTGCAGAAGAGACACACTGCTGTCAAGGGTAAAACTTGTGGGCATACTGTGATGATAGATTCTTTTGCTTGGTTTCTTATGCCTGCACCTGGTGGAGCCATTTATAGCAGTTTGCCATCATAAGCATACTGACCTAAAATGGAAATCAGAACCATTACAGAATGACATGCGTAAGCTTTCTCAAATAAAAACATGCAGGCAGCCATCAGCAGAACTAAATCCATATGATCAACCTGAAGTATGCTCTAAAGCAGCTGTGTGTTGATTATACTGTAAAGAGAGAAACTGCAGCTGGAAAAATCTTCAACTTCATGTCTTTGCCCTCTGATTATAAAGGAGTAGGAATAGAGACAGAGAGTAAATATCAACTGCACCGTGCTTTTTTATGAATTAAATAAATTGCAATACATTTTTGTGTTTAGAAGAATCAGACATTCCTTCATGAACCAGCCATTTAGACAGTCTTCCCACTTAAAAGCATATTAAGTATATTGTTTTATGTGACAGTATATATTGATTCCATTTATTTGCCCACTTGTCTGTCTCTGAAAACCTGATTGACACTCTTTCTAAAGCTCTCCCTGCTGTCATCCACCTGTCTTCTCTACCTTCGTAGACTTATATTCAAAGCATTGCCTCTGTATTGCTCAACTTTTACACAGTTCTGGATTATTTCTACTTACACTCCATTTGACCTCTCTACAAACTCCAAGGAAATGCTACCTTTCCTCCTCTTTTGTTACCTGCCCTGGCATTTTAAATTCTCAATGCCACACTTGCTCACTCACTTCACTCAGACTTTACTCTGGCCTTGCCTGCCTTTTCCAAGCCAACATATTCCATGGCAGATTATAGCCCTTCTGGCAATGGCCCACATGAGTCCACACAGTGCATTACAGAAGGTAATGAGTTCGTTCTGCCCAGTCTATGAGCTAGCCAAGATTAACCTGCTTTATAAAGAGCTAAGCCTGAATTTAAAAAGCCCTCCTGAGATAATGAAATACATCAGATCAAGCTCAGCATTCTGTCAATAGACACAGATATTCCAGACTCAAATCAACTCACATTGCTCTTTCTTAGAGCCCACATGAGAGACTTTAAATACACCTATGGAGTATTTCAAGAGGTATTTCTGCTTTCTTCTAATTTTTTTTTTCCTGTTGCAAACTCCATGTTGCTTTCACATAAATGTGTGGAAACCATTTCTGGATGAAGCAAAAAAGACAAGAGTACTCAAGAGTACTCCTTCTTGTTTACCCTTGGTATTTCCTCTTGTTTTGGGGGGTTTGGGATTTAAAAATAAACGAAAATCTTCTTTGCACAAAACTTCTGCTGAAGATGCAAAAGCACCTGAGTCAGCACTGCTTAAGACAATGTGGATATAGAGGATCACTAGTTAGGCTGTTCCTCACCCAGGTGCAGCTGCAGCTGATGCTGCCTCTTTATTTTCAAGATTCCTATTTCCACACATTGAATACATTTACCATCATGTCAGGAGTTACAGTGTCCCGTTCTGGACTCTCCAGTTCAAAGGAGACATAGAAACATGGAAGGAAGTTCAGCAAAGGGTCATGAAGATTATTGCAGGGCACCTGTCATACCAGTAGAAGTTGAGACAGCAGGGACTGTTCAGCCTGGAGCAAAAAGGATTCAGGAAGGATCTCATCAGTGTAAATAACCAATGAGAAAGAGCAAGAAGAAAAAAGTAGACTCTTGTCAGGGGTTCCAAAGACGGGACAATGGACAATGAGTACAAACTGACAGAAATTGACATAAAAGAAATTCTTAATTCTTACTTAAATTTTTAAGTAAGAAAAATCTTTCTCTCTGTGAGGTTTGTAAGGCAATGGAACAGGCTCTCCAGAGAAGTCTTGGAATCTCCTTGGAGACACTAAAAATTCAGCTGAACATGGCCTTGGGTAATCTGCTTTAGCCGACCATTCTTTGAGAAAGGGAGTTTGACCTGGTTATCTCCAGGGATGCCCCCCAGACTTCAACAATTGTGTGCTATCTACAAACTTTTGGTCCACTTCCTGCTTTTCAAACTATTCATGAGTCCCTCCTCTTTCTCCTTCTCCCATTCCTGGCAATTTGGTTCCCTCTTTCTTGGAAGGCTCATTAATGACACTCAATGGCATAGGTAGCTCAAATGAGATAGCAGTTCACCATCCTCATAATAGTTTTGCACTTCTGAGCAATGCCACATGCAACAAATCCAGAGCAGAGCAAATTCTGCTGACTGCATGCCGCCCCCACCCAGGTAATTAAAAAAAGAAAGTTGATTTCACTTTTATTTTCTCTCAATTCCTGCCACCCATTTGCCACCTTTGTCTATAATATCTCTGGGTGTTTTTTACCAGGTAAGAAGTCATAGTCATGCTCACTCTGACTAAACCCAAACCACTTCTATGACTCTCACCTTTTTACCGTAATAAGTAAAACTTGCCTTTTAACCTGGAATATCAAAGGAAAGAAGGCCTTAAGATCCTGGGATTTTAATGGAAGATTTACCAAATTTTATTATTTTTTCAGTTGCTTTACTCTTGCAAAATCAGCCTATCCTGAATACAGGTCTCCTCTCTCCCACCCCTATAGACCTTGGGTAAGCAACAGATCTGATCATTCTCTCATTAATCCTGATAGCTTTGGTGGAATTATTCCTTGCTTTTGTAGATGCAATCAGGGGGAAAAGCTGGTGTTCCATGCTGCAAGACTTACATCAAAGTACTGGAGCAATAATCACCATGCTTTCTACTGCTCTTTTTTAAACAGTGTATTTAATTACTGTTTCAAGAATGGTTGAGCACAAGCTTCAAACCTGGTTATACAGAGCCATACATGCAAGCTGACATAAAGGAAAAACTTCAAAGAGCCCTGTTTGTCCAATTGAGATGGGCTAGATTCAATTAATGATAAGAAAAAGGCAAAGTAGTAAATTATTTAATCAACTGCATGCCTGCTTTACTAGAGATTGCAGTATAATTTAGCTTTCTCTAATAAGATTTTGCTTTATCACAAATCCAAACAAATACATTGAAACATCATCCTGCTTCCTGAAAAATACATACTACCAATGCTATCAAAAATATTTTTTCTGCATTCTGTTATATAAACTGGTATTGCCAAAAGTTACATAGTGCTTAAAATATGTAATTATACTGAATAACAGGGACAAAGCCCTGAGGAGTTTTAAAGTCACAGATAAAAGCCAGCACAGTAGATGTAGCTCTGCAGCAGAGAGACTGCCATTAGTGCTGCTTGACTTTACTACTAGAAGTAAACTGACAAGTCAAAATCTGGCTGTGATAGAAGCAGACACAACTCAAAATGATTGAAAAGCAGGGAGGCCCTGCTGGATAAGGTGCTTCTATTTTAACTCAGTGCTTGCTGGGCCTCTTAATGCCATGACAGAGACCTTCCACACTCCCACATGAACAAACACATCTCAGAGGTGGTTATGTCAGGACAAGGAAGCAAGCTCACATGGATTTTCCACTAGACAGGTACTTCTAGGAATCCCTGGCCTACAAGTCATTTTTCTAGGTTTTTCCACTCATGCTCTTCTAAGAAAAAGAAAGGAAATGAAGACAGAATAATTTATTCTTACTGAAGACTGAAGAAAAATGTAAATACCAGATAGATATCACTTCCCATGTAAAAGGACAGAGTCTGAAAACAAGACCCATGAAAACAACATATAAAGGCAAGAAAGCACCTGTGGCAGGTTTGGCTATAAAATAAAACACATATAAAACCAGTTTGGAGATTCCCATCACTTAGCTACTGGATGTGAGCCATGTAGGAGAAAAAAAAAAAATCCAATGACAAAGAGAAGTGAAATGCAAATGCACAACTAATCAATGAAGATAAATGAGGAATGAAAACTACACTTGTCATTTGTTTGGCCCGAAACAAGAATATTACAATGGATGAAGAAATATGGTTGCTACAGTTTAAATGGACAGAATTTCTGTATGAGGTTGCTTTCATTATCCACAAAACAGCAAATATTTTAATGCTTTCAAGGAACATTATAGCTTTAGTGAACTTACATGGAAAAATAATACGACATGGTAGTCTACTATTTATTTTTAAGAACAAATAAACTGCTTATGCTAGAGTGTAATATATTCAGGGGAAATGTGAATGTTTTGACAGAAATAATAAAAAATCTCCAACTAACAATTTTGCTTAAATAATCACTTTAGCAGTGAAAACCAGAAGAATCCTGCTTAACAACCAGAATACCCTTAAGTGCCACCCATCAGCTGGGCAGGAGCAAAAAAAAAAAAAAAA
>VYXD01005127.1:1338887-1358424 GCA_013397195.1 Hylia prasina
AAGAAATTACATTATTACATTACTGAAGCTATGTTTTTCCTTACTCCAGCCAAGGATTTTTTTTGCCCATATATTGAAGCAACAATGATGGGTACATCTGTGGAATTTCAGCATCAATGAAAACAAAGCCTGTGCCTCATATAAATCTCCCAGTTCTTAAATAAGAGCAGGAAATATTCCTTAAAAAAAAAAAAAAACAAAAAACCTCCAACCCTCCAATTATGAAATAAGGTCCTGTTTTGTTACTGAACTACACAGTTTGACATATCTGCTTAAGGTTCTCTTGTTCACACAGGTACAAATAAGGAATAACTCTATGAAAACTTACATAACCTATGTGGTAAGAGAGTCATGCAAGCAAATGGAATACCCAGCACAACTTGTTCTAAGACAGTGGTGAAACACCTGTTAGACAGTCTGAACTACATCTTCCATGAGGCACCACAGTCTAAATGAAACCAATATGATTGAGGAGATCTAATCTAGTAAGGAAGACAGAAAACAAATGTCAAAAGACTAGAATTGCCTCGGGACAAAATATGTGATTCCAGCTAGCTGCAATGTCATGTGTTCAGATAGGGTGGCTGCCATTTCCATCAAAAAGCCCCAAATAAACAAGATTGTAGCCTGGAGAGATGACATTCTCAGTCCACTGTAGAGAGAGGCTCCTGTGCTCCAGATGCACATCTGGAACATTCATGAGACAGAAGAGCATTCATGCAAAACTGCAGAGAGAAGTATCTGTGCAGTAATTAATAGCATCAGTCTGGCAAGTGACTCACCCTGAGCTGATTCAGGAACTCTGTTCCTTGCTTCTGTATGTGTAAACCTATTTGGAATGACTGATTAATTAGGAAGGCATCATATTTGAGATAACCTGTCAGGTTCCCCAGATACAAAGACTAATTTAAAGGTCACATTAAGCTAAATAGAAGTTAAAAAGAATAAGAGATGAAGGCAAACCCAGAATTTTGACATAGATTTTGCAAAGAACCATAAAACAAAAAAAGGAAGGTTGCCTGAGTGTACAAGAGTAAAGAAATCACTTGCTTATCCAAAAAGCAGAATAAAATGCAGCTAGACTATATAGGTCAGACTTTTTTTTCCTTAAAAGATTCCAGTGAAAGAGAACCCCCACTGTTTCCTGTTACTCAGCATTCCTGCATTTCATTCTCAAAAGTGAAGGGTTTTCTACATACCAACACTAAAGCATGGGCATTTGACTGGTTGTTACCTCTAGGGTTTTTCTTGAAAATGAAACTATTTATTACCTGTTTATACACATGGTTTTTGTTTGTAACAGTCTTTTGCGTACTAAAAATCTTTTATCATGAGTTCCACCATTTAAATGAAACTAATTAAATATTTCGCAGCTCAAAAGAGAGTTTTCCATACTGCTTATAATTTTGATGCCTTGAGAAGCTAGCTAGAACAGAGGCTAGACAGTGTTAAAGGAATAAAGTAGGTATTTATGAGAAAGGCCTGCAAAGGACACACCTTGGGCAGTACAAGAGCCCGGCCAAGGCTACACTCAAAATGGACAACGGGTCACACGTTTTCATACTTTTATAAGTTTTGGTCCAGTTACATGTTGGGGTTATTTGTCCAATTACAGCTTCAGGTAATGAAGTTCCATCCTCCCAGTTTGCTCTCCTCAATTCACTGCTGTTGACACTTTTTGGGTCTGAAGCTGCAATGGTATCCTTGGTTCTCGGGCTGGAAAATGATTGTTTTGTCTTACTAAGCTGTGAGGAGAACTTGCTAACACTTTATATGAAGTTCAGAGTTATATAGTAATGCAGTGCAGAATCTGGAAAATGTGAAAGCTAACACTTAAGGCATCAATTTTGCAACTCTACTCTGAGCATGCTATGAATTTTAGCTCTTTTCTAAAGTAGGAAGGTGAAGAGTGGATGCATTACTTCATAATTACTTCATAGTCAAGTCTTCCATCAGGTCTGGAGTGAAATTGCTAACTTACATACCCTGCATATAGCAATCTGGTTAAGACAACCAGAATAACATCTGATGTTTATTTTTCAAAACCATCACTATTCTTTAGCTCACAAATTCTGTGTTCCACTCTAGCATTCAGATACTGATCTTCAGAATAAATACCTTGCTATTTATCTTAGTTTTCTATTTCTACATTTCCCTCTTCTCACTCATCATTTTACAATTATTTATTACCAATTTCAGCACGTAACATACATACAGCTAAATAACAGCTAAATACAGCTGATACATAACAGCTAAAATTTCCCAATATAATAATCTTTCTTTCCTATTGTTGAAAAGCTACCAAACTGTCATATTTCATCCATAAAATATAGGAAGTATACTTGTTACTCTGCTGCAAAATCATTTATAAAAATGTTGAAAAAAAACCCAGACCTACTGTTGACTTTTCTTGGTAGTCAGATACTGATAACTCAGCTTTAAGTATTGTTTCCAACTACTTATGTACCTCAACTTAATTTCATCTAGATCATATTGACCTAATTTATTTATGGACTTCTTTGTGGGACAGTGTCAGAAACCTTGCCTGAAGTCAAAATTAATCCTATCTGTTCCCAGATCCGATTAACCCAGAAATCCCATCAAAGAAAGTAATTAGAGTACATTGATGTGATTGTTTTCCACAAAACCATTCTAGCTGTTTTTATTATTTTATCTTCTCTGTACATACACACTGAATTATAATAACTTGTTCCAGTAACTTCCCAGATGTTGAAATTACACTGATTCATCTGTAATTCTACAATAGTCTATTTTTCCTTTTTTAACGTTAGGTACTATGTTTGTTAATAGTTCAGGGATTAAGCTGGCTAGGTTTTCTAAGTACTTAAGGGCAAATTTAATTGGATCCTGTCAACATGAATACATCATGTTACATTAATATTCTTTAAATTGTTCCTTCCCAATTCTGTTTGTACCTACTTGATAATGTCAATGTTGTTTGGTTAAATACTTGCCTACAGAAAGGGGATTTTCTTTTTCTTTTTATTCTTTTCTGCTGAGTAATGGACCAGGGCTATCCTTTTATCATTCTAATGTATCATTCTAACACCTTCAGAATTTTTCGCCCAAAGTTTTCATGTTTATTTATGTACCCTAATGCATCCACATTTTTGAGCATATTTCCTATGTTCTCTGCCAATTGTGACAGTTTTCAGCTCTGATTTTAACATGTTCCATTTCAGTAACTGTCAGATCTCCTTCATTCATTTATCATTTAGATTATCATCCCAGGAGATCACTTCTACTAGGTCCCCAGGTTCATTAAAGTATGCTCTTTTTAAAGTTAATTGCTCATGTTCTACTATGTTCTCTCTAAACCCATAACTATTGACATTTTACAGTCACTTTCACCCAAACTGGCTTCCAAGTGGAGATACTCATCTAGTTTAAGAAATCTCTTCCTCTCAGCCAAATCTGATTGTGATAATAACAACTTTATCTTTTAAAATAAGCTTATTTTCATATGTCAGACCTTCTCTACGCTTACACACTATTTTTGGAACTGAATATCCAATGCTCTACAATTCAACCACACCAGTTCATTCAGATGTTTCCAGTGTCTCCATTCTTCTGACTAAGCTGCCTGCAATAGATTCCAGTAATGATGATGTCCCTTTCCTTTTCCCTTAATAGCCCGTGAAGATGTGACTTTAAGAATTCTATTTTTCACTTTCTTACTTGAACATCAGAAAGGTAGAAATACATTTTTCAAATGAAATGTAACTCTACCAATTTTCCTTGGCTTGTCTTTTCTAAACAGGTCTTACTCTTCTAACTCACCAGTCCAAAATCATGGCATCTCTATGATTCATACCAAGCAACATTTCTAGATGCCCTTCAGACATTTCTGTAGAGAACTCTCAATGCTTAGCAGTTTTAATTTTCACTCTTTGCTATTATACTTCTCTAATTTTCAGATTCCTGCCTCAGTTTTCAGATCTGTGAATAGTTCAGCCTAGCAGTGAGATCTTAACTTACAAGCAGGTCTTTGTCATTAACACTTTTCAAAATTGAGTGAAAGGGGCTGGAACACCTCTCCTGTGAAGAAATGCTGAAAGAGCAGGGGTTTAGCCTGGACAAGAGAAGGCTCATGGGAGACCTTATTGCAGCCTTTCAATGGTTAAAGGGAGCATATGAGAAAGATGAAGAGAGACTTTTTGTCAGGACAAAAATTTTCAATGGCAGGACAAGAGGCAACCTTTTTACATAGGAAGAGAGTAATTTAGATTGGACATCAGAAAGAAATTTTTTTACTGTGGAGGTGGTGAGGCACTGGAACAGGTTGGCCAGATAAGCTGTGGATGCTCCATCCCCAGAAATGTTCAAGGTCAGGTGAAATTGGATTTTGAGCAATCTGGACTAAAGGATGATGCTCCTGCCTACAGATGGGTTGAACCAGATGGTCTTGAAAAGGTCCCTTCCAATCCAACCTTTCTATGGTTCTTTCCAGTCTGACTGTCCTCTCCTCATGGCTGAGTGAGCTGAAAATTGAGTGTGTTAGCTTCCTGAAATTAATCATAAGAGTTCTATTAATTGTGTGCCTATATATGCACTTAGGCTAACAGAAGCAAAATCAAAAAGAAGGGAAAACAAAGGTTTTTACAAAATCTGTAAGCTCCACAATAAAAGCCCTTAACTATATTAATCAAGTCTTTCAATATTAATATTAAAAGAAAAACTATTCTGTTACAGATATGTTTTTTAGGACTTGAACATTTTCATTATTGCTTTAGGCAGAAGCAATGCAGTCCTAAGTGCCTTTTAAAATAGTACGTATGATGTGAATACCTGTCAGTCATGTCCCTTGATCTCATTATCACTGGAATTTTCATTAAACTACCTTCAGAACTGTGGGGAAATTCTGAATTATGAGGATTACAATGAAAAAAGTATGACTTAAGCTAAATCATTTCGTTTACACTAAATAAAGCATTTAAAGTACATATTCAGAACACTGGACAACATGCTGTATGGAGGTAATCATACAAAAAGGCTCAATCTGCAATAGGAAATTCCACCACTGACAATACAACACTCAGATGCAATTTTGAGGCAATCTGCATAACACCTTCATTACTGAACATGTAAGAATTCTTTATATTAAAAATACCATAATCACATCTATAATTTTATGAGTATATCTAGCGATAGAAAAATACATCCGAACATGCAAATATTTTCACAGTTACATAATAATTTCAAATAAAGGCATAATCTGTATTATTGAAATGGACGTAAGAAACCTTAGAAAGTGTGTACACATTTTGCATTAAAAACATATCAGAAAAATGTAATGAAAGTTTAAAAGGATCCATTATATTCTAAAACCATTGCTTATATAAGACTGAATTAATATGTCAGATTAATACTAACTGAAAGACTGGGCATCTGAGTCAAAAATGCAGAACTCCTTTGTCCTAAAATCAAATTAAATGAAAAAAGAATTCCAAGAAACAAAAAATTCCAATAAGATTAAATATTTTTGTAATAGACAATGCTATATTTCACATTTCACATATACTATTGCAAAACAAATGAGCTGAAACACTTATTTTGTAACTATCAACTGGTAGAGTCATTATTTGCATTTTAACTGTTTAATTTACATTTAATTAGCTATTGTTGCAGAAGCATGAGAATTTATCAGCAGTCATTTTCTCAGTATTGTTTTATGCACAATTCTGAGACAGTAAAACTTTTTCAGCCTTCTGCAGTATAGCTCAATATTTAAGAGAGGGTTTCTTTTGCATTTTGCTAGCAAATGCTTGGCAATTTAACAATCTCTCTACAGTACAAACATTTATGAAAATGTCAATCATTATGGCTTACACATACTTAAAAGTATTTAAAGTTTCTCCAGAAGGTGGTAAGCTCAGCTTCTTGTCCTGTTTTTGGTAAGATAATAGGCTGCTATCATTGGAAGTTCTCTCATGTTTTTCCACTCCTTTTAGCTGGACCTAAATATGGAGAGAAGGCAGCTTTCTTTAATGTCTATTTAAAAGTTCCACTAAAATTACCTTATCCTCAGCTCATTTGAGTCTATTCTTGCATCCTATCAAAGATATACGAGATTGCTTCTGAGGTCCTTAAGGTTATGTAAACGTAATCATTAAAACCACAGTATACGTTAAGTCTTTCCCACCACAAGATAGCATTATTAAAAAAACCAAAACCCGAAGCTATCAGAGACAGCAAAAAAGCATTTAATTTATTCCATGATTTCCAAAGGTGCCTTTATCTGGTGTTGTTTCAGAGGTGGTGTAAAGTGTCTTCCTCACATTGTACTGAAGAGAGTAAAATGGAATAACACTGTTTTCATAGTTTATCTTATAGTGAATCAGATAATGGCAGTTTATAAAGAGTAATGTGCTTTGGTGCAGAAAAGAAACAGAAATTAAAGAGAAGCTGCAAAGATCTAAAGACTGAGAGATAATATCTCTTCACTAGAAGACAAATAAGCTACAGAAAAATAACCTTCAGAATTGCAAAAACATTCCTGATGAAGCCAAAAGACCCAATGCAAACTCATAGCTCTCTAAAAGAAAGAGGAACTTAAAAATCAACAAAAGACCCACTGGCTTCAACAATACTCAGATTTCCTTAGGACGCAGTAACACCAGCCTTGAACTGTCCCAATTTACTAAAAATGTCAAAGCTGAAATAAAACTGTAGGGGTGAAAATACTTGAAAAGAAGTCTTGAAAATAAGTCTTGAAAAGTGTAATGTAGTCTGTGAAAAAGTACCAGGAAAAGTTTCAAGGGAAATTCAAAAATTCAAGGATTTCAAGATTAAAAAATAGAAGGGTCAGATTTTATGAATCCATCTTAGACTTTGTTACAAAGAAATTTATTCATCCTTGATGTTAAAATAATAAGTTATCTCTGGTCTGTTTCTGCAGTAGCCTACAGTGCCTGAACCAACAAAGTAAGATGTTTCTACAGTTTCCACTAGAAAGGAACAAAGCTTTTTCTCTTATTAGAAGAAAAATATTCTAGAAATTCCATAACGCTCCCAAAGTTCACCCTACACATTGAAGAAAATCTTGCTCATTGAATGACACTAAAATGTTAAAGAAACTTAAAAGGATATTATTAAAACAATGGTTGAATGTATTCCAGACATTTTAGTTAACGAACACACCTGTGAGACAGAAAATCACCAAATCAAAAATATGTCAACAGGCTGGAAAGATCTGTAAAGAAAATCCCACTGTGATAAATTGTAGGCACTTACAAAAGTTATATGTGTTAAAATTTAATATAATTTACTGGAATCAGATCCTTGCTATGAGATCCTCCATCCAAAAATGTTATTGTTCTATTAATAGATTTTTACTAATATCACATACTCTGCTATCCAGCAGTGGGGTCCCAAGAATCACAGCTACAATATCAGATAAAGGTTTGAACTGTACTGAGAACTTATGACCAAAACAGAATTCTGAAAAAAGTCCAGTGAAATTTAGAGTCCTATAAAACCAAAGAGAATGAATTATTCATTACCAGAATTTAAGACAAAGGGAATGTTTTGAAAATAAATATGGGTCATGTCACAAATCTTTTATCTAGAGTAGGGAATCCAACATTTCTAGACCAACCACTCTCAACACTATCTTTCATTTCTCACAGTCATGTTTTCATTAGTTAAAGGTTTTAAGTTAAAAAACAAACAAACAAACCCCCAAAACAACAACAACAAAAAAACCAACCAACCAACCAACCAACCAGACAAAAATCCTTAAAAGAATTCTTCCTTTCATCATTACAATAAAGTCCTGGAGTCTTTTGGAGTCAGTTTCAGGATACATGCAAGAATCTGTTGGATGTAGAATGAAGAGTGCAGAGGAAGGAAAGCACATAATGCTTCTAGCAATGAGTAATTAATTCCCTGCAACTTTTTTTTTGCAGTAGGAGACTCGATACTTACACAGGAAGTGGATGATCATAAATTCTGAAAGACTTCTGCCCCACTAACTCCTTTCTGAAAAGTGCAGTTGAAATTGGCAGTGTAGAATTTTATTTTATCATGTGCTAACATGATAAAACAACGACGAGACTAATTTACAACCTCAAGGAATTAACTATCAAGATTTCCATGTTTTCTAAACAGTTACATGTGCTTAAGTTTTTATTCAATTAAGAATTTTCGGTGGTTCTCAAAACCAATATCCAAGAGATTTATATGCACATAGTAGGTGCATGATTAAAGGCTGCTCATGGAACTTTTCCTTCGATTGATTGGGCTTGAGGCATGAGTTTAATGAAGGAGACATATGCAGCCAGCAAACTCAGCTTTCAGTTATTTCTCTGCTTCTCCCAGAATCCCTAAGCTTTGTATTTGCTTAATTCTTAGACTAATTTGCACCTTTCTATTTCTGACAAGTCAAAGTTGTTATATTTAGTAGTTCTAAATAGCTTTCGTCACACTGCCAAATAAATGAGAAGATGCCTTTCTTTCAGGGGATAAAACATCTGCCCCTGCTTGAGAATGTGTCACACTGGAACAGAAAATGTAACAGAAGAATGAACAGGGGTGGGGTTTTCGCTGTTGTTTGGTTGCTTGTCAGATTTTTTATCTGGTGTTACTCCATTTTGAAAAAAGCTTAAAATATGAAGTAATTATGTGTAAGGCTAATCACTAAACCTTAGGTGCAAATGAACAGTAGTCATCATTAGGCAACTTCTCAATATCTCCCAGCAAACACATAGAAATTAGTTCTACTAATTTCACACACTAATGGCTTTGGACCCTAAAAGAGCCTACAGCCACTTTCTTTCCTTCTTTCATAAAGAAAGGGTGAATTCAAACAATAACAAACAATTCCTGTTTTTAGGTCCTGCTGTTGTGAAGTTATATTTAAATTCTTGTTCAGTAAGTAGCTAGTAACACTTCCTTTGCTTTATTTATAGATCCAATTGTATAAATCCTTATTTGTCCTGAGTTTAGATCAAAGAGATGAGCATTGGATCAGCTGAAGAGAATCAATTCTCATTTTCTGAATGAAAAATGCCCATTGTGGGCTGCTCCAGAAAAAGACAGTTTAATTATAGATCCAGGCACATTTCAAAACCACATTAGAAAAAAGACCTATAACTAGATGTGAAACTGACTTTTTTTTGTAACATTGTAAGATATCACTTGAATCATTTGTTGTTACAACTGTGCTAATTCACTTTCAGACAAAAATATATGCTATCATCCAAACCATGCTACTCTGCAGGGGCTCCATGCTGCTTTCATTGAAGTTAAAGGGTTCTCTGCCTCTGACCTCAATACTGCTGGGATATTGTAGCCTCTTAAGGCAATCGTCACCTTTGCAATCTACATTTCATTTAAATCTACAGACCTGCAAATCTTCTTTTTATCTGTGGTGAGTTCTACAGGGCGCAATCACTGAATTCTGAATGAAAATTAAATTCAGTTGTGGATATGCAATAGTCAAAAAGCAGACATTAAATTCTCCCTATTTTCTTATATCCATAGTGAAAACAAGGCCACTTCACTGTTTACACGAATCATGCTGCCATAATTGCCAAACCAATTCTCAGTCTCCCAGGTCATTGCAAGCTCCTGCCGGGTCATTTCCACAGCAACTCAGAGGCCACACAGGGAGACTTGACCAATGAACCAACATACGTGAATGAAGGGCACTTGCTCATGAGAATGTGCATACACCTTTGCCTCTGGATGTTTATCAAATATAATCTTATAATTCCTCTGGAACTGATGAATTGTGAAGTCTTCTTTCCCATTAAACCTGTAGATAGCCGGAGAGGTCTTATGAAAGAAGGTGACTTCTAAATCATCAGATGATTTTCAGTTCCCTTTAATCTACCTTTTTAAAGAAGACTGACATGAAAATCTACCATAACACCATTTTTTTTTTTCTAGTTTAGTAGTCTAAGATAAATAATATTCTCTTTAGAAAACTGTCACTTTGGTAAACCACGCAATTTGTATTTCAATTTCAATTTGTATTCTGAAAAGGTAAAAGTTAATTATCTTAGTCCCATAAGCGATTGCATAACAGGTGTCTTCAGCTGTTTTATAAGAAAAATAAATTTTTTAAAAAAACACAGAAATTTTATTTGTGGTCATTTTAACTACACAGTGTGTCTTCCTCTTTTCAGTCATGGACTACAGCCAAAGTCAAGTACAGACTCCAGCTCTTCTGGCTCCATTGCTCTGCTGTGCCACCTTGGCACTAAATTTCCTCTCTACTTCAAAACAAATAGTGAAATACAGTGCCTATGCAACTGACTACATTATAAATGTAATTTAGGCAAGGGAAGACTTGATCTTCGTAACTGAAAAAGCAAGTGTCCATCTTTCAGCTATCATTAATTAAAGCTGACTACAGCATCATATTTTGAATTCTGACTTTGTTTACTTACATCTGTGGGTAAATCTTCATTGCTTATGGTTAGCATAAAACATTGATATGCTGATGACCTACAGAAATTCAAGCTTTAAAGTAAACCTTATAAAATCTATTTTTATCTTATTTAAAAGTACTCCAGTATACCCTGCTCATTGCCTTAAGTACTTGCAAGATCAGAAATTGTAATTATCTGTTACAGAAGAAAAAAAAATAATGTACCCATATTAACCTGCATGCATATGTGTTTAGGAGATTGAGTAAGAAATAATCTTAGTTTCCAAATACTCTGTTTAAAGTAGCTGCATGTACACTACAGGCCCACAATTCCCACACCAATTTGTCTTCCTACAATCACTGTTTCTTAGTGCTAACACTGTTTTTCTCTCCTCTTTTGTAGTGCAAAGCACCTACACTAGGAGTGAGAATTGATTTATTAGCACTCCTTTTAAGTAGATCTAATGCACAAAGATGCATCTCCAGCATCCCTCTACTCTTGTGAAAGAGCAAAGTAACTCTGCAGCCTATTCATCTTTTTCCAAACTTAAACTCATTTGCATGAGCAGTGATGTTAGAGATACTGCTCCTATCTGGGACAGATGCTAAACCCAAGTAACGGCTCCTGCATACTGACATCTCTTTTACAAAGGAGATAGACCACTCCAGTTTGCTTCAAATATAACTGATGCATGGCAGAATGAGAAGCACTAGTTCACTCATGTAGCACAATTAATTTCCTGACTGTAACTGGGTAGGAACACTTGATAGTATGAAGCACCAATTGCAGGCACTGAAAAAAGAACCTTCTTATGTGACAAGGGAAAGGCAAAGTAGGGCACAAAAAGCAAATGAGAAAATGCCATGTCTGGCTGAAGTCCACACCCCTACTTTTCCCATCAGTACAATGTTTCTTTCCATTACAGATTTACTACTGAAAATCAGCAAAGGCTGTAATTCTACCAGAGACAAAACATTACGAACATTTTTTTTTTTCTAGTTTGCTTATTTTAAGAGGTCTAAACTTCAATTCCAAACTCTATTTGATTCATTCTTAAGTGAAACATATTCCATATGCAAACTATATGCAAAACAATGCTCCAGTAGCCAGCACTATATAGTCTACTAAGAAAAAACAGATCCATTTATCCATACATCCAGTTTTCCATTATGAAAATTCTGAATTCTTCTTTACTATCTACTCACACATTAAAGAATTGTGATAGTTTATTGCCACATAATGCATTTCTGTAAATAATATCAGTACCCAATTATTATTAATTTTTCTTATTTCAGTGCAACCAAAAATTTTTAATTTCCTGCGAGTTCAGTGGATTGCTTAGAATCATAGAAACACAGAATTGTAGACTGCTTAGGTTTGGAAGGAACTTTAAAGATATCTCGTTCCAACCCCCCTACCATGGGCAGGGACACTTATCAGCAGATCAAGTTGCTCAAACGCCATCCAACCTGGCCTTGAGCACTGCCAGAGATGTGGCATCCACAGCTTCCCTGGGCAACCTGTTCCAGTGCTTCTGAACAAAGAATTTCTTCTTAACATCTAATCCTGCAGTCTTCCATTTTAAAACCATTGTCCCTTGTCCTGACACTACCTGCTTATATCAAAAATCTCTCCTTTCTCGCCTTAAGGTACTGGAAGAGCAAAATAAGGTCTTCTGAAAGCTTTCTCTTCTCTACACTGAAAAACCCCAACTGTCTCAGCTTGTCTTCATAGGAGAGGTGCTCCATCCCCTCTGATCATCACTGTGGTCCTAAGCCCTCCTGCCCTCTGTTTCTTAAACTATGCAAACAGCAAAACAACAAGCCTATAATCTATTCCCTGTTCAGCTTACTGAAAATCCATGATATAGTTGTTCCTTTTTTTTCTCTTTCAGTGTTTATCCAACAAGTATGTATTTTCAATGGGTTCATCCTTGATAACGTTAAAACCAAGCCCTCTATCACAGCTTGGTTCAGCTCTACTGCTCTCACTGAAAGTTTGTCTGTTTGATAGAATGCACAGACTTTCACAGACTATAAAGTAACCTTTGTTTAAGCAGTGGGTGAAAAACAAGTTTAGGTTTGGCTCTCTCAATGCAAAATCTAATCTGACACTATTCCAGGTGAGTAGGATCCTCAGATTCAGCTGCCTCAGTTCTGGAACAGCCTTTCAAGCCTCCTAAGTACCACAGTTAATGGAATGTATTTCTCCTAGAAAACAGTTATATCAGAGATATAACAGTTATATCAGAGATGCTGGCTTATCATTAATTTTTGAAACAAGTTGGCAACAGACAGAATTCAGCTTCAGCAGTGGAATTCCTAAGACACACAAAAATGGTATTTTCCTGAAAAAAAAAAAAAAAGAAAAATGTGAAAAAGTAAAAAAAGAAAAAAAAGGGAAAAGTGACTTTGGCGGGAGAGGTAGGCTCCTTAAGGCAACAACAGGTTCCTGAATATAATTTTACTTCTGAAACTTCCAATGAACTTTATGCTCATCCAGAAGCTACTTTGTTTTCCCCTTTCCCATTACATTTCTGGGCAAAAGCTGCCGTCATTGTCCAGACAGCATGCTACTTTTAAAATGCTCTTACTTCTGCTGTTTCAGTGGCAGTTCTTTTTGCTCTAATGCTCCTGTCATTTGCTACTGGATTTCTGGCCAGAGAGCTGCTCAGAGCAAATGGCCCTGCCTAGAGAACATTCACGCTTTTCCCAAAGGGAATCAATGTCAGTAGTACTGCTTTTCTCTCTCACATCTTCCCACACTGGGCAATAGTTCACTAGTAGAAAATTTAACTCTCACAGTGCTAGCAACAATCATATTCAAAATAAGAATGAAACACAGACACACACACAGAAGAAGCACCCCCAAAGAACTTCAAGTCCAGGCGGCACCTCAGCCATCAACTGGTCATAGAATGCAGCAAAACACAATATGCTTCTTAAACCAGTGAGCACAGTCAATTTTAAGGGGTGATTCAACCCCAAGGAATGGTTCTGCAAAAACAGCACCTCATGGCTCAGTGTATACTGTATTTTAGTGGCATTTATCAGTTTACAAGTAACAGGATTGAAACAAAGCATGCCACTCCTCCCAGCCTCAGCCTCTCTCAAGCTGTCAGCACGGGACCGGAAAGCTTGTTTCTCTCACATTTTCCCCAGTAATGTTGATCCAGCTTGTACACAGCCAAGGGACAACTATGGCAAGAATCATTTCTCTGAAGTACTGCCCTCATCAGTGAATGCAGGCAATTAATAATAATCTTAACTGAAAATAATTATTTGATTGATAATATTGAGAAATCTTATACACATATTAAAACAAATCTATTCCAAATTCTACAAATTTTTGGCAGATACCAACTCCAGGTACACCTTTGAAAATAAACGTCTTTTTACACACAATTTGAAGGCAAGTAACACCAGAAAGGCAGCACAAGTAGCAGCCCCAAAGATTAATGTGACTATTTGAGAATTCTCCTCTGCAATCACCATAAAGCACTGAGTTCTGGAGGGTCTGGCCACTTTCAATTTCTAGAAACTCACCTTGAATAAAGGGCAGTTGTATTTCAATTAAAAATGACATGACTTAAGCAACATTGAAAAATAGATACATATTTTTGGGCATAAAATTCAATAACAATTTGTCACCTGCTCTTGCTACAGATGGCGCATCACCAGCAAGGGCTGGGATCTCATCACCAAGTGACCCAGAGTAGAGCATGCAGGACAGTGGTGTCAGGATGGATGCTGCCACAGTCTGTGAGAGTTTGGCAGATGGCAGACAGGCAGAAAATATGGAAATACAGTCAAGCAGGTGCAGCACTGTGTAGCAAAACTAACGAGGAAGGATACAACCACCTTCACCTGCTAAGTAAATCCAAACTATATGAGGATACAAATACTACGCCTCAACTTTGTTTTTTTAATGTTTGCTAGCATTAGTGGTTTAATTACTTTTACATATTTTTAAAAACTGCACAAGCACAATGAAACCCCCTTACCTCCACCATAAATCAACATCTAATTTTTAATACTTACAGATAAACTAGCATCTCTGTTAGCAAAGAATTAAGTTTTGGCAGCTAATCATTCTGACTGCACAAAAAAAGAACCTCTACCTTTCATAATATTTTAGGTAGTCAGAAGTTAAATTCTAGATTACCTAATCAAACACCTGCATTTTGCAGCACTTGGCTGTGTAATTAAAGGTGCAGCACTGAGCCATAGTGTTCAAGGTCAACAACTAAAACATCAATCATGTAAGTAATAAGCCCTGGCTGACTTTCCTAAAACCATTCTTCAGCAGTAAAGTGTTTTTAAATAGATCAAGAAGATGGCTAGGTTATGAAATAGTCATAATTCCCACTGTCAGACCTTTTCAGAAGTTTTAATTAGAATATAAGCTTCAGACTCCACAGCATACCATGCCTATTAAGACTGATACAGGTATAATCAGGAGTGGTGCTCAATTATGAACATGTTATAAAGTGATTTTGCCTGGGTATTCCTCCCAAGCTAAACAGTTTGCCTCATACTCTAAATATTATCTTCATTAACTGTATCTTAATAATGCCCAGAATTGTGTACTGTAGATAGACTTTATCATGTTCCATTAGGCTTTAATTCAAGCATATATTTAACTACTAAGAATGTAATTGATGTTATCTAAGTCAAAGGGTCTATTTAAAAAGCTGAGAATTTCCTGTGGAAAAGTTGAAGATTAGTACCAGCACACAGACTGCAGAAGTAGCCGTGCTCTAAGGCTAGTACAGGTCACTGGGAAGATTAAAGACTTGCTTGCAGTACCTGGAGAAAAAGAAACAGTTTCACACCTGCACGTCGCTGAGGGGTGAATACAATTTTTCTCTCTTAGGCAAGAAGACTTTGTCCCACTCATGTAGTGGCATTTTACCTGAGTGAACTAGAATGGACCAGTGAGCTAGATGAACTTTAAAAATCTCATTTAAACCAAACTACTCTATAATTCTATGACTCTGTAACTTGGTCCAAAAGTGCCTGAGTTTTGCAATTCAGTACAGTACAGAAAAGCAACCCAAAAGTTTCCTGAATATTTGACTATGCTCCTTCTCCATTCAAACATCCAAAATTACGTCAGAGGAGTTACACTTCTCATTTTAGCTACTTAAAAATAGAGAATAATATCAGATATATGAATTGAGAATAGAATTACGAAAAATGTAAATATCTCCATTCTTTTTCATAACTCTCAAGCACACAGGTGCATGAAAAGTTGGAAGGAAAGTTCAGTGCAAAAATGTTCACAATATTTTTTCATAGCAATGCCACTAAGGAATAATGAAACCCATTCATGTTTACAGAGCATTTTGAGACATATTAATTCAGTTTTAATAACTTTTAAGGAACATAAAATTCTCTTCCAGACTACAAAATTCCAGGAAGCAAATACTTCTGTCCTTTTGTCTCCATTTCTAAAGTTTTTTTCTATTTGACTATGCAAAATGTAAAAAAGGAAAAAAAAAAAGAAAAAAGGGTATAATAAAAGCAAGAACTACTCAAAGGCAGCTGTAATGGTTCACTGTTTCACAAAGTGCCGCGTGAAAAATAAATGGTAGAAAGAAGGAAAGAAGAGTGGATAAAGTGTATTAAAGATGAAGAAATGAATGCTTTGTAGTATGTATGTGCAGTGTATATCTGTTCTACAGATACAGTTGCTCTGAAGAGGAAAAAAAGGATTTTTTTTTTCCTTAAGAGTTAAGAAAAAATTTCATACAATCAGTATAAATTCACCCCCTCCAAGAGAAGAAAAACCAAACTATTTGCAAAACCGTGGCTTTTATCACAAGATATCAAATGCATAATATCTTTAAATGGAAATTTGCTGAATGTGCACTCTCCTCCCACCAAAGCTTCCTGATGGAACTGTGGGAATGCTTCTGTAAAACAGTGCCATGTTTTGTTAAGTGTATTTATGCAAACTTCAAAACTAAAGGGTTAAGCCTATAAAGGAATCAAAACTTGTGCTTATGTGAACCCACTCTCTGTCATATCAACATTTGAACATCATTCCATAAAGGCCATATGTAGCTGCCTATAGATCTGTTTAATGAGTCCTATAGACAAGTACAAAGCCTTTTAGTTTTAAAGGAATGGGGAGAAGGTGGTGTCTGCATTAGAACAGATGCTAAGAACTGTCTCAATTCCCCATACAGCAGTGCATATATCAGTTATGTTGCACGTCATACTTACCATCCTGAATTTGCAAATCCTTTCAGATCTGAGAGTCCTGTATCACTCTTTTTAGTCTGCAGCATTTGTTTTAGGGTCTCATTTCTCTTCTGCAAATGGTATTTCAAACAACTGCTCACAGTATAGCTAAATTCTCAGAAAATGATACCTTATGTATTATGTTGGTATGGGTCTAGTATCTGAGCCCACATCACAAAAAATCCTTTCAAAGACTAGACTAGAGGTCATTAAGACCAAACCCATTACCCATCAAACATGGGTTGCTTCCTTTACTGTCTTATTTCAGCCAAGTGGTGCTTCTTAACCATGCAAATTATTCTCATTCATATGTTTAAAAGTATAGCTGTCCATTATTACATAAAATGGATATTTCAATGTAAAAAATGCATAAACTATGTGTTTTGAACTCCACATTCTCACGAATCTATACATTCAGAAATGGAGTAAACAATTTCAAATATTAGCCAAGAATTTAAAGGAAAAAATATTTTCTCTTTAGCAGTGCTCTTTTCAGGTAAGAAAATTATCAATGCGTGTTCATATTTTTCAGTGCACTGATGGCAATAACCCACTAGAAACTCTAACTTTAAGTAAGAGAAGATAGAGATACACTTTAATATATTTACACTGATATATATTTGGAAAGCATTGATTTTCCTCCTTTCGTCTTGAAGTGAAATTTGCATGCTTGAATTTGTTTAACAAGGGTAACATCAACTTGCACAGTGTCTTGACATTTCCATATATCTCTCTCTGAATACTACCATCATTTGACTGATACTTGCATAACCCTAACAGTGATTGCTTTTCAAATGTATCAACATTACAGGCAACGAACCAAAATCAATGTGTACTCCAAAGAAATAGTGATTTTAGGAATCCTAGTATCACACTACAGTAGCAGTGACCCATCCTAGGTATGAGGGATTAGAAGACTACAACCCAACAGAAGATAACAGTGGCTGAGCCTGATGTGATGTCTGACATGCTATTACTTAATAATATATCATGACAGACTAATATCTGTTTGTCTTCTGGCTACACTGCAATCAAAGTAGTCTGATTACATTTTCTTTGAGGACCTGGATAAAAAGCTAGGCTTGGTTCCTATACTGGTAATATAGTAACAAACACCACTGCGCTCATGCCCTGAAGACTCTGACTTCTATTAAGAGAGAGAAGAAAAAAAAAATCAAGGAATAATTATTATACAAGAATTCTTTGTGTCTCAAAGAAAAAATTAACCAGACAAATAATACTGTATGAATAATATGTTGTAAATGAATAATATATGGAGCCAATTACAAGTTTCTCTACAATACATAGCTCTAATTACTTGCAGATATAGATCTTCAAAGGCATTTGGGAAAGGAAGACAGAGTGACCTTGAGGACGGAGTTGCTGGGTTCTGTTATTATTACACTGAAAAAAAAAGTCCCTTGTTTTTACAGAGGTGTTATTCACAATAAAAATTCTTGTGTGTGTGCCCCTGTGTGACAATATTATTTTTTTAAAAAATACTTTGTCTAAGGATCCTAGTATATTAAAAATTATAATAAAACCTTCCATGTATTTTGTTTCAGTAGATAATTGGAGCTGGTCCAGGATATTTCACTTTGTAGCAGGCAAGAAGTGAGTCGCATTTATGGAACTGCAGTCCATCTCCAAATTACATGTATTTGACTCAGCAGTCACTTACAGACAGAAAAGTAAAGTTTTTCCAATAGTAAATCTTAGAGTAATAGCTTTAGCTAGCTGGTACTGTGGGATTAAACTTTTCAGTAGCTCATCAGCCACAATTTAGCCCAGACAAGATAAGTTAAGGTCAGAGGTTTGGATACAGCTGCCTTTAGCTGATGAGTTCTGGGATAAGCAGTGCAGGATGTCCATTGCTGTCACACAACAAGAAAATGTGCAGAACCACACGTTTCACTTCAGTGTATAAGGATGAGCTTAGCACAAAAGCTTTCTCTTCACCCCTTCCCCTTTAACTTTTTTGCAGAAGTTTGTCTGTTCTAAATTTTTAAGCATATATTGGTATTCCAATGTATTATTGAAATAGCTTTTGCCAGACCTACCTGTAGAGTGCTTACTTTTCTTAAACATTTCTCTGCTATGCTTTGATATCTGCTTCACCTGCTGTGCCTGCAGCCACGCAGGGTATGTTCTGCGGTTGCTTCATCCCATATTCTCATTTGAGATGTTATCAAAACTTCATCAGCTGGGACATGGTATTGCAAATGGAGAACAGAATAAGGTAGCTAATGGGACAGTGTCCAGGGAGGGACATGGACAAATGACAAATGGAAATAAAATGGAAGGAGTAATAAAGATTGGGAAGTAAAGTTGAGGAAGGGAAAGAAAAAGCAGAAGGTTTGAGGACACAGGGCAGTTATAAAAGCATTCTGGAAGTAGAATGTTAGGTTAAGTTCTGTGGAAAAAGGAGTAAGGCAAACAGATAATGGTAGAAGTGGGGAACAGAAAAAGGGAAGAAGGAAAAGAAAAAAAAAAAAAACAAACAGGAAGCCATAGTGAGCTTTTTTAATATTTTAGAACACGTTCACCTTAGTCAGTAATTTCAGTAATAGATATAGCAGTGAAAAAAATAGCTTTGTCTAATTAAATAATAAAGTTTTTAAAAATCTCAGGATGAGAAAGCATAATCACCTTTTCTTTGGCCTTTTAACTCTGCCTTCACTTTCTTACAGGAAAATACATTAGTTAACTTCAACTGATGCATTCTGTTTCACCAAAGGTAGGTAGGGCCATGAGGATTCTCCTCCAAAAATATATTCTCTCCTTAGATGAAAAAACATTCAAGACACTTCTCAAACCTCATCAGTCCATAGATAGAGCTATGTGATACTAACTGGAAATACAAATAGATTAAAAAAAAAAAAAAAAAAAAAA
>VYXD01005127.1:1358471-1396917 GCA_013397195.1 Hylia prasina
AAAAAAACCAAAAAACACCACCTTGATGAAAACTGCAATGGAATTTGAGAATTGCCTGCAAAACTTTTTTCCTTCTTTGAAATGCCAGCATCTTTCTATTTGAAATAATAAAACCAAGCAAAATATCAAAAACTGGTTCCTAACAACACATTTCATCAGGTAGGCATTTATTCCCTTTTCAACCAGTCACAGAAAGCAGCTACCCAGTCATTTAGAGATATTCTAAAGATACTCTAAAGTATTAGAACCAGACACTCGAACAGCAGACTGTTCCTTGCAATATCTTCCTTGCAAGGTATTTAAGTTAGTAGCAAACCCAAGAATATGGTAAAGCAGCCTATTTTTGGCTCCCTACTTATAGAAACCTGACTAGTAATCATATTCTGAACAATCTAAAATAAACATGCATAGATAATTCTGGAAGATTCAAACAGTCAAAGTGCTATCCTCAAGGATTAAATAAAATTTTGCAGCTGCCATCACTTGTACTGACCTAGTACAAGCAATTCAAGATTCAGGCATAGAAATAAAATGTGCAGCAGCACTTTGAGCATAAAAGCTCAATACACAAACAGAGTGTGGAATGAAAACACACCATTTGCAAAAAGACAATCCTATTTTATCCTAATAGGTTTCATACGCATTATAAAATTTCAGTGGACATACAAGAAAAAAAAATCCAAAAAACTGAATATCTTAGAGAGCTTGCCAAAATCAACACTCAATCAGCCATCCAGAAGATACATTTTAAATAAATTCTTACTCGAGTTTTACAAATCGGCATTTACATTCAGAAAAAACACAAAATATAGTGGGCATCAGTATCAGCCAAGAGTTTAGCTTACCACAGACCATATGGGAGGATGTCCCCATAGACTGTGTATCCTGTACTAGCATGGCATCTGCAGTACATAGCAACACTTTATCTGATGTAATAACACCTTCTGCTCTTAGCCTTTCTAAGTTATAAAACAAATGATTAAGTGATTTCACCATAAACAGCCTCATGGAACATAGGCAGAAAGGGATGAAAATAGGGAGTTATCACTCCACATGTCAGGCACCTTGTAAGTCAATATATTAAAAGTTACAGCCAAAGTTTATCCTTTTTTTTTTTTAAGAAGACCATATTGCTTTTAAAAAGACATATAACTAGCAAATTTAGTGAAGGCTCTTGGAGCTCTTAGGTTCCTTCCAGCGCTTGTGCCAGTAGATTAGTAAATTCAATGAAAATATAATAAAATCAATGTAAACCTCAGTTACCAAGAAAGTGCTATCAAGCTTTGAGATTATTCTGCTAGATAGAATGTTGTAATGTAACCAGCGTCATTCACAGCACCAGGCTACAAATTCTGAATCACCAGTCTGGATTTACCCAAAGAAACAGAGACAGAAAAAATAAGCCCATGCAATATTTCATGAGTTTTCATCACAGGAGAAAATAAGTGTAGAAGAAAAGATACACTACTAATTTTTCTGGTCTATCAAGTGTTTTCTGACACATGCTTTTCCCTAATAAAAATAGTGCATCTGGCTCTTACTTTGTCCTGTCCTATGCTAAAAGCACCAAGGAGGAAATGCTCCACTGAAGTTATAAACCAAACAATAGAATAAAAATATCTTCAGAGTGCTACATCTTGTGAGAGCTCCCTTATACAGTCTACATCCAAAATGAAAGCTCTACTGACAAAGCTAGCCCACAACAGGACCACATTAAAGATTAGATTCAAAAATTTCTGCAGTGATGTCATGTCCTCACAAAACAGGGTTTAATCAATTACAGTAGTCTTGTTTTATTACAATATCAAATTTAGTATACTAGTGCTTTAACATGCTTCACCGATGTGCGAAGACCACTTGACCAAACTGTGTTCATCAAATACTTGAAGTTATTTTTCAGAATTATAAGACATGGATTATCCAGAAAACCAGAAAGATTTCATCTTGCTTTACGTTAAATATTTTAACCTTAAAGGCCTTGACTCTCTTATCATATCCCTTAACACATAAAATGCACCTCCAGGTAATCTAATCCTGTTTAAACAGGGGAAATCCTTTCAGAGTTTTCTCAATGTCTGCAAAAGTCTTTTGGCCTCAGATAGAGATAACTTTAGACTATAATAGATTTTTCACCCTCAGAATTGCTTTTGGTTAATATTCTGAAAATTAGAATTCCTTTCTCTGTAATAAATATCTACCTGAGAGATTATTTAGACTTGTTTATTTTGAGAAAAAGAAACACAACTGGTTATAAAAGAGGTCCTCTGATTTTATGGAGGTCCTCTGAATTTCTTCAAACCATCCTACTACATTGACTGCTGAGGAGATTACAGAGTTTAAGGACTCTTCATTTGAGAAGTTTCGATAACCTCAACTGGGTTATGGGTCCTGAGCACCCGAATAAAAATTATATGTTGTCCAAACATCTGTAGGTAAGTGGTCAGCTCTGAGCAGGGCTTTTGAAGAATTCTCTTTCAATCCAAGTCTCAATGTTCCACCTGAATTTCCACTCATGTACCATATTTTCGTATATTTTTTAAAAGGGATTAAAGAGATGGAAGATGTTTTCATGTATGTTACATACACGCTGCAGAGATATCACTAAAACATCTGGTGGGTCAGTAGCTACTTCCTCCTTGAAAACTGTCATTCATGTCCTAATCTGCTTCATGCAGTAAGGTCATTCCAGAACTAATCATCAGTAATGAAAAAGTAACACATCTTCTTTCAGCAGAACAACTGCTAACTCAGTTAAATCTAAAGGGATCTAATAAAATCTTTAAATAATATGTCTTATTTTAATTATCTGTCACGTCATGCCAAATGAAACACACCCAGGCAACAAATGTGATTATAATGAAACAGAAGGGCCACTCTTTTCCCATTCCAGCCACTGATATAGATCTCTCACCCTCATTTTCAATATGAACAGGTATTTTTGCACTAAACTTATAAGTAAATACATTAAAAGAGGTAAAATTATGGCCTTTTTGGGGGCATTGCCTTTAATTTTAAACAGAATTCTCTGGGCCTTTTTTTCCTACTTGGATTTTTTTTAATACAAACACTTGTCCCTGTAATCCCTATTTCCATCTGTGACTATTTCCTTCCAGTTTTGCTGTTAGAGGAGGACAAAAAATTAAAAAAGATTCAGAGATGGAGCTGGGAGGCAGAATACTAAGCTTTGCAGGGATGTGCCAATGTCTTTCCATTCTTTCCATGGCATTGTCATTGTTGTATGTGAACAAGATCATGCAGAAAGAACCAACAACACTGGTTTCTAGCTGGAGGTAGAACAGAAACTCTTAGTTAAACAGTAGGATAAACAGAAGGAAAAAAAAAAAGGAATGAGTAACAAAGATAGAGAAGAAAGGACTGAGTAAACCTGTGCCAGAAGAAATTAATTATTCAGATTTTTTTCAACAACCAGGCACGGACATCAAGCTCCTTCTAGTCTTTGTTAACAGTTGAAGTTTGTTTGTGAGGTTCAGCGAAGGAAGATGCAATCAGGAGTCTTTTCTCTTGCTTACTGGTAGCCCACAGAAAAGTTTATTTTATAATTTCTGTTTGACATTGAGGTAATTAATGCTGATTCCAGAAATGTTGATTGTCCCTACAAGGGCTTGTTTATAACAGCTATGTTCAAACCTCCTGACTTGGGAAGGGAGGAAGAATTTTCTATGTACAGCTGAAGGCATTGACTACACAACCTCCAAATAACTCTCCATGATAATTTTAAACTAAGAGAAATTCATAGAATCATAGGATGTTACAGTTTGGAAGGAAATTTAGAGATCATCTAATTCCAATTTCCTTCTCATGGACAGGGACACCTTTCACTAGACTGGGCGTTATTCAACCTGGCTTTGAACACAGTCAGGGTTGGGGCATGCACAAACCTCCCTGGGAAACCTGTTTCAGTATCTCACCACACTCACAGTAAAGAATTTCTTCCTATTATGTAGCCTAAATTTCTCCTCTTTCAGTTTGTACCCATTACTCCTTGTCTATCACTACAGACAAATCAACACAAATCAATGGAGGAGTTGCCACACTTGCTTTGGTGCTGTTGGGAGCTGGGATTTACCCATCCATTCCACTTCACTCAGCAATAATCAAGGGCCCGGCTGTTCTGCTGTGAAACAATGGGGAGGTACAGCATGGTGAGGACAGGAATGTCAAAAGAAAGCAGTGAGACACACTGACATAGGAAATGGGTTTAATGAAAACAGACTCCTCTTCTACTTGTATTTTTACCTCATCACATGAATTTCCATGCAGACTGGCTCTGAGCTGTAATGCTCTTGTTCTGCATAGGCAGTAAGCTGAATTCCAACCTATGTCAGCAGGATATAATTCAGCCTGTGGAGTTGCACAAGCCAGCTCAAATAGTGGAGGCAGTATTAACTGCACTATAGAAGTGTTCTGCCACAGCTAATTAGACTAACCACTGCATCATGTCGTGGGAACATTCCCTAGGAGAGTTCCTGAGATCTGACACTACATTCCTCTTAGATTTTAATTTCCAAAGTGTTGCCTCTTTTGTTGAAGCTAGACTGCTTCATGGCCTTTGAAACACTTTGGATGCTGAGCTTTCCCATCTGAACTGATTCAAAATACTCAAACCCATCAACCTGTTTTTGGTTAGGCCCTGGCTACTATCACAAACTCTTGGTTTCTTACTGAGTAAGTTTCAGGTTAATTTGTGAAGCACTTCATAGTTATCAGCAAGGATGATCGTCAGCCTCTGTTCCAGCCACATGCCCAAATTACAACATGCTCCAATAATAAACCCTGAATGATACGGTACTATGGGAGCTGAGTCTCAAAAATGCCTTGTCTTTGTAATGCAAGTTTATTTCACTTGCAGTGATTTCCCACACCTTCCTACTCTCTGTTATACCAAGAAATCTCTTTACTGTTTTAAACTCCCAGCAGTCCAATAGTTTTATAAACAGTTACGAAACAGTACCTGCTATTCCGCAGCTAGAATAGCCAGTTATTACTCATATCCTTCACCTGGAGGCTTCTTCTACAGTCTCCAAATATTTTACTTTCAAAAATTATGCTTTCATACTTTGATTTATAAGTGATACTCTGATACTCTGAGGAGCACTTTACACTGCAGAGTGGATGAATTTACCATTTTGTATTCCATTAATGTCTACCCTGACATGAGGAACTTCTTTAATAAGTTTTCAATAGATCCGAAAACAAATTTGAATTTTAAGTCTCCTGAATTATATAAGGAGATAAGCCTCTCTTACCATGCATGCTTTCCTTCTGTACCTTCAGTTTTTGTTCTTCATCTAGATACTGTCCTAATATACCAAATATTTGGTTAGGACGTCAGCATTACAGTGTTTATGTTCATGCCTGGTTTAAATTTACAATCTGTCATAACAGTTCAGGATTTTTTCTACCCACTTAGCAAGCTGCCCCTCAAAAATCCCAAACCATAAAAATCTATTGCATGGATACACAATCACTATTCAAGACAAATATTGAAAAATAAGATTTCAAGATGTTCTAGAATGTAATCAAAACTACAAGGTTTTGCAATGATTTCTCTAAAGAAAATCTGGACTTTTCCTATAATGACACACCACCTCCTTAAGACACTGGTACACATATATTTTTCTGAGACTGTAAGGACTGACTTCTGTGTTCAAGTTTAGAGAATTTCTCTAGTTTCAACTATGCAAGCAGGTTGAAACTAGAGAAATGGCTGTCAATGTTTGAAAAGGGAAAATTGCATTGCAATAACTATTGTAAGCTTGCCTTTCTCATTTATTCTGTGGTTTTCTTCTGTGCAATACTGGTTTAGCAATATTATTCAGCAAAACAAGAGGCTCCTGCAAAACTTTCCATGTCCTACAAGGAATGGAAAAACACCCATTTCCATACAGCATTAGTTACTACAGAAGAAATGCTGACCCCACTGACTCACTGTCTGCTTTTTAAATAGCCCTCCTCTTTAGATTCAGTTTCTAAATGACAGGCTCCAGTTTATCACAAACTGCTTGCCAGACACTTCTTCCAAGACTCAACATGCATTAGGCTGTATCAGCAGGATGACAAACAGACCTGGGAACCCTCTGTGGATCATGCTGTGCTGAAACTTTCACACCTGGTTTTCTTCATTCTCTTTACTTTCTCATACCTAGCCACCAAGCCAAATAACATCCAGTACATGCCCAGTATGATGTTCTGTCAAACGTTTTCCATACACAGGCTTTCAGTTACTGAGCTGCTTTGCAGTGTTGTTGCTTCAGACAGACAGAAATGCTTATATGTCACAAGTAACTAGCAGGAATAAAAGCTATATATTAAACTATTTCCTTACTTTGATTTGTGAACATGAACAGTAAATTGAATCACTGTTCAGCTTTAATCTACTATACAGCTGCTGATGCAATAATTCTTTTCAAAAATTAGAGAAACAATGCATATACAAATATTTCCAGAAACTGAAAACTGTTAAATAGCAATAAAGTGGCAAGCAGCTTGCAAATTCAGCAGGCAGATTTACATTGCTGTTACATCTCTTTTGATAGTATTAAATAGAGCCATGATTCAAAGCTTTTAAACACATGCTGTACTTATTTCTATGGAAACTAAAAGTTTGCTTTCATTTAGAGCTGCACACCAAGCAAACCTTACAAAATCCATACAACCTATTTCAGAAGGAAAAGTGCCCAATTCTCACAGTCACTTATCACATCACACCAGAAGGGCTTTCATACGTCCAACCTACACACCTCACCAGCTAAACCGCACAATGAATAAAAGGAAAAGAAAGAGCTTGCAGCACTTCCTTGGACACTTGGCCTGTCACCAAGGGGATGAATAAGGACTCTGGTTTCATAAGAGTGACCCCTGAAAAAGCTCACATCCATGTACACAATCACCATCACACGAACACACATATACACACTTACAGGCAGAGCAGAACCCTCAGGAACACACCAGTGACTGAATGGCTTTTTCTCAGGTACCAGGATCACTGCTCTTAAGTCTCTCTTTTGAAAAGAAAAATTACTGATCATCATATTAAAAAAGGGTATGCAACACTCCCACTATGCATTATTCAGAGAAATACTTCTGTTTGAGTATATTTTGAAGGAACATTTAGAAGTGACCCCAAATGAAAAATCTTCCACTCTTCCTTGTAATGAAGTAGGATCATTTTCAGATGAAATCACAAAACTGTCTGCATGTATAAGGGAATGAAAACAATTTTAAAATCATGCACAGACAAAAGTATTAAAAAAAATACTTCACACAGAGGCCATGAGTATTTTTCTGAAATTATCTGCAGCACATTCTTTGTTGCAATTGACTTGTTTTGCATTTATTCTTATTTGTATTGCCTTTTCTAAGCTCTTTGAATTTTCTTAGGAACCTAAGTAATCTAGGTCTATGCTAATAAAACGTAAAGGTAATTTACATATTTAATTGTGCATTTAAAAGCCTTTTGGTTTCTTTTGAAGAACTGCTTATAAAGGAAATTTTACAGACATCTGCCTTTACAAGAGTGGCTGACGTGGGGTGCCGTGAACTAAAAAGTAAGTTCTCAAATCAGGAAAGTTTCAGAAATTTCCAGCAAAAAGAAACACACAAAGCTGACAATGAGGAAAATAGCTAATAACAGAATTGAGCTGTACCTAGTCTGTTGGTTTAGCAACTTCATGGATTTGGCCATCAGTTCAAGAACTCAACCCCACCTAGCTTTTACCTCTGACTCCTGTCAGACAACCATCTACCAGAAGGCCTAAGAAGTGCCTCATGAACCAAGTCAGATTCAACCCAGCTATTTGAAACAAGCAAACCAAGCCCCCAGCACCAATCCTCTCTCTGTAGCCTCATTAGTCTCAACACTGTCAATGTGGTTTCAAACTGTGACACTGCCCAGAGAAGTTGTGGAATGCCCGATCCCCTGGCAGTGCACAGGGCCAATTTGGGTGGGGCTTTGAGCAGCCTGGGCTAGTGGAAGGTGGCCCTGACCATGGCAGCAGGGCTGGAACTCAATGATCTTTAAGGCCACTTCCAATCCAAAACATTCTATAACTCTATGAATACCCCTCAAGAATTTTTTATTAATCCTTTACTTAAATCTAACTTTTATAAATGTTTTTTGGAAGCCTCTGCTTTTCAAGATAGTCTGAAGTTGATTTAAACATACTGATTAGAAGTTCTACACCTCACTTTTAAATTTAGTTGAGCCATTAAACAATAATTTTAACAACAGCACACTGAATTAACACAGACAAACTTCAGGGCAATGTTCATGCTCATTGTCATGACAGAAGTATCTCCAGACCAGCAGCAATTTCTGGAGCAACACACAGGAAGGTGGGCATCTGCAGAAGTCTGGGGCGTGGGGGAACTGTCCAGCAGGGCAGGGAATACACTAATATTTGCTTCTCTACTTGCAACTTTTTTTATAGCTGTACCAATCACCAAACCCATGCCAGGTAACATGTTTTCCCTGAGAGCCATTCCCCTCTGCATTCCCCTCTTTACAGAAGCTTAGATGTGTCATGAGAATCCTCGCGTGCTTCTTTTTCTGTTATATTCATGCCAGTGTTCAACACATAGAAAATACCAAAAGCTGATTAAGGTAAGCAGGCACTAAAGGATATTCAACCCATTGCACTAACCAAAAAGAACTAAAGTGTCATTTTTTGAGTCAGAATTTATATAATAGAAACTTCTCCTTCCATATCTAAATTGTGCTGGGTTTCTGAAAGGCTGGCCAGCTAATATGAAAAGTATTTCTATAATAATGTTGGATTTAATTGCATAAAGTGCATTTCACACTCTTAAATTATGGATTACAGTCGTCTTCTTCAGTCAAGCCATGAGATCATACACTGCATTAAATGTTAATTAGGATATTTTCTTTCAGTTTCCCCATTAATTTAAGGACATGGGAATGAATTCTGTGGAACAACTTGGGGAAAACTCTCTTCCCTTTTACCTAGGATGAAAATGACAGGTATAGAAGCAGTGCATTTGAACAGCATTTTTTTCCTGAGTAAAAACTATATAAAATTGAAAATTATTTATAAAATTTCTCTGATTCAGAAAACATGTGAGAAAAATATTTGAAATAATATACCAAACTGGACAGCAGAGTTTTAATTGGTTTGGAGAACTTTGCTTGCCATGATTATTGTATTTTTTAAAAGCATTTTCTTTTTTCTTTGCGAAGCACAAAATGCACTTCCGATGGCTTAGTTGAAGTCACATTATCTTAATGGAACTCTTCAGTAAACACAACTGCAAACAAAAGATGTGCAAGCCTCATTTTTTTTTTTTTTAAATACCACTTATCCTTGCTCAAGACTCTTCTGTTTTAAGCAACAAAAGACAACACAAAAAAACCCATGGCAGATATTCTAAATTAGTATCACATTATACAGCTAGACTATTGACAAATCAGTTTAAGTAATGCTTTGATAAATTTTTAAACATACTGATTAGAAGTTCTACACCTCACTTTTAAATTTAGTTGAGCCATTAAACAATAAACCTAAGACACTGATTCAAATATTTTGACTATGACTTTCAAACTGTTAAAAAAACAGAAGATACAGAAACTGAAATTCTTTCTTCACTAGGTGCAGTGGGAAATGGATGTATTTCAACAGGGCAAAATGGCACAAGGGGATTAAAACATTCAGTTGTATTAAAAGCAATGCTGAAACATCATGGCCAAATTCACACACTACACTGCTGGTAGAATTTATTTTTTTACACGTCCACCAAGTCAACATCAGGTTTTCTTGAAGGCCAGAACTGAAAAAGAGGACCTATCTCATAAATTGTGGTAACTGTCAATTAGTAATCAAAGCTGGTGAAGGGCTCAGCAGTAGCAAGACAGCTACTTGGATGACTAATGCAAATGACCAGGACTGATACTCTAAAATAAAGTCTAAAAAATGCCTATCTGAAAATAAAATATACTACTTATATGCTTTCTTAAAGCAAAAGAACCCATTCCCATCTCTCAGTACCTTCTTTACAATTACAAATTATCCAGCTAATGTTAATGAGATCAGTCTCATGAGATTTTATAATGGATTTTTAACTCTACTGTTACAATAGCATTTCAAGGAATTTATTTATTGCACAGACAATTGTTTTTCATGATTTCTACAAAGATGCTTTAAATTTTGAAATAATATTTTTGTGTAAGATTTTTTAAGTGAAACTAAGTATAAGCTTACATATTTGATTATTTGGGAGTAAATATGTAATAACAATACTCAGACATTCCATCTGTCATAAAAAATACAATCTAAAAGCAATAATAGCCTTAGGTAGAGAATCACTCACAGATTCAGAACCAGTTCCCCCAAAAATAATGAATATTCCTACAAATGAAGAAAATTAAAGGTGATAAAGTAAGCCTTAATGAAAAAAGAAAAGAGCACTTATTGATTATACACAAAAAATGTGGACTTTATAATCTGGTATAGTCAAAAATCTGTGTATTTTCTTCTGAAGCCACCAATGCTTCCCCACTTCAGTGCTTCAATACTGAGGTATGTTTCCCTGAAAAAATAATATGATTTCTTTTTCTTTTTTTTTTATTTTTTCTTTTTTTTTTATCATTAGCTATCTACCTTTGAATTATGTTGTATATCTTTACAGTGAATTTTAAAGGTCTTCACATTCTTGTATTCTCTTGACTGTACATGAGTTCTGTGTTTACTAATTCATCTTTATTTGCAGCTGGCAGATGCAAAGATGTTAGCTACACTCAGGAGTCACTGACAAGTGAATTCTTGAAATGTAGAGGAGTTACAATTTTCCCTCTAGCAAATTATTGCATGTTTCATTTTCAAGAAATGCAAGTCCTAAGGCAAAATGAGATTATTAGACTAACTTACTTGCTTTCAAAGTAAGAACTTAATAGTCAACATGCAGCTTTTTACTTCTACTGATCTTAGCTAGATAAGTTTAGTTCATGTAACTTCTGGTTAAAACAAAAGCAGATTGCAAGGGAACAAAGTAAACTTGGCCACCTCATTCTGTCCTGCTTTGGATTTACAAGCTGACAGAGCTGTTAAAATGATTCTTCTGGTTGAGGATGAAGCTGCAAAGAGGACTGGAGGGAATGTAAGGCTCCTTTGCAAGCCAGTGATGGTGAAGAGTAGCACTGGTAGCATTTTGCCAGGTTAGTTCATTAACAAATTAAGTAATATACCAAGCAAGGAACATTATTTCTGCTGGATCAGATTTCATGAAGAAGGTCAATAACATGTTGCCACGTCAAAACTGAAAGGAGTTGGTCAGTAAAGCAAAAACATATACCTGAACTTCAACCCCCTGACAAAGACATGCTCCCCACTGAACCCACTGAACAACTCACTTGTAATCCTTACTTAGTGCTGTTGTACAGGATGGGGCATAAGATGAGCTATTGTATTGCTCAAAAAACATGTAAAAATATACCAGGCTTAGGGTAGAAACTATTTAAAACATTTAATATTATTGCCATGAACAAGATCTTTAGTCAGTGTAATCTCCCTTCCTTAGAAAGAATACTGTGAGTTCTTCTGAAAAAGAGAGCTTTTGAGTCATGCACATTCATGTAATAGTACTCTGTCCTGAAGTACCTGCACAGGAAAAATCCTTTATAGACCGAACTTGTAAAAATCAGGCTAACTGGTAAAATTTGCCAGCAATGTCTGAGGTGCCAAAACAAGCAGTATATACTTGATACAACAACTTTTCCCCCAAGAGTCCAAATTTTATTCATACCTACAGCAAATAATACTGCTAGGAAAAGAAAAAACAACAACAACAAAAAAACCCCCTGTGTATTCTGCTTGCACTCCCTACCTGCAGGTTGGCCTCAAAAGCCAAATCTGCATATGTGTGTTTAGGGTTAAATACATGTAACCAAGTGCACTAACACTATACAGTGCATATACAGAATAAAAGTCAGTTGTCTGAAAGTACTGAAAACTACCAAATACTCTTTAACAATCAAAATACACAGAAACACAGAAATCTTGGATTTAATTATTTCTGGACTTAATAATTCAGTGTATGACGTTCTCAAACTCATGTAATTTCTAAGAATGTGGATTGTTAAAAATGGAAGAAAAAAATGTTTGAATTAAAGGATCATCAAAGGAAAAACAGATTATCAAGTTACTGAATTATTACTCTCTTATTTTCTGTTGATAAACATTGACAAAATGTGGGAATCCAACATGGACAATGATAAATAGCATAAAGCACCTTAACAAAGGAAAGAGCAAACTAATGCCTCTGCTTGCTGGTGAGAAGCCTCGAGCACACTGGTATAAGCAGACTGATGCCACCTTACTGCTCTCCTCAGTTACTCACTAGGAGCCTGTTGCTGTTGGTTTTTTTGATTCAGCAGAGCTAAATAATTCATCAGGGCACAGCGTTTTGTGAGCAGGCCAGACTGCAGGCACCAGGCCAAGACCAAGGTCGCCATGGAGACCTACATGCAGCTTCATCTCCCTCCCTTGCAGGGAGAGCCTATGAAAAACGGCATCAGCGGAGCAGCCGTGCTCATTTCAGCAGTGAACAATAGCTACAATAAAAGAAGCAAAGAAAAAAAGGGAAGAAGCAGCAAAATAAGGATATAAAAGCATCTTCTGTAGCTGCGTTGAATGACTGAAATGACAAATGAGTCATTAAGCAGTTCCTATTTGGACTGCCACAACTATTATTTTACATGAAAGAAGTACTAACCCCCCCATTATTAGTAAGAGCTATTGCTGCTCTTCAAACAAATATATTATCCTATACAATGCAGATAGAAAATTATTAAAGATAGATTTTCTTCAGAACTCATTTTTGTTACTAAAATAGAGTTGGAGGGTTAAAATGAAATCCTAACACAGAAGTAAGATTTATTGCTTTTACCATATTTTGCACAGTTTCTGTCTAATACTGATTTTCAGAGTTTTCTCATCACTCTTTAAAAAGACAGGCATATTTATTATCAAACACAAAAAATAGCAGTCAGAAATGGAAAAGTTATACTACATCAAAGAGGAAAAATGCTTTTGAACTGTGTTTATTGAAGGGTTGTTTTATTTCTCACTAAATGTTTTCCATTAACATGAAACCAGCATTTTTGTATGCTTTATGAATGAAAAAATGAAAATATAATCTGATATATTTATAGTAGATCAGCTTAACTTCATAACCACTATTCTTTTTTTTCCTCATGTGTAGTGCTGTTCCTTGACTATCTTGTTCTCCAGGCACCTGTTATTAAACATCACCATATTTTATTACCCAAAACCACCTCAAAAGCAAGAGCCTGGTCATGTTTTTATTAGCTATATAAAGCACAAACCTTAAAAAAAACCTGTACTCTGCGACCTTCTAAACTTTTTTTTTTTTTCCCCCTCACTTGGAACCTTGTTTATTCCAGAAACAATATAAAACCCTTCCCTCTAGAACATTCCCACATCCTCAAGCTTACACATTTATTGGGAAAAGGGATTCTGTGGAAGGTTGACACTAATATAGCATAGTTCTATGTATATAGCCTTTGCAAGCCCCAGTGAGCTCTCTATAGGTGATAATGGGCAAATTTACAGCACAAGACCACAAGTACGTATGTAAGAGGACCCCATGACTTCTGTGTGGTAAACCTAAAAACAGAAGAGTATCTCTGACTGCTTACCCTGGAAGGTCTTACAGAGCCTCCCACTGCCTGCCATACACACTCCTGTAAGGGTTGCAAAACCTGTGTTTAGTATTGACCAATTCCTTTTTTTTTTCTCTATAACTGTTAATCCCACCTTCTGCTTAGGCTCAATGTTTTCCAGCAATATTCTCGTCTATCAGTCCTGCTTACAGATTTTTGTTTTACTAAACACTGTAGTCAAAGTACAAGAGAGCTGAGTGGAAATAATTGACCTCTTCCAAATTTCAGTATTTCTACAGAGATTCTCCATGTTCAAATTAAAGTTCATGAACAGAAGTTCCATTACATTTTGCAATAGTGTCGCCTCTGGCAACTGCATGTATGTAAACCATACAGAATTTGAGACCAGATTCTACTGAGGTAGGGCTGATAGATAAAAACTGGAAATTAGTGCAGTTCCTGAAAAAAATCTGAGGAGATAAAAGTCAGGCAACCCTTGATGTCAGAACCATCAGGCCTCGTTTAAATCCCAGTCCACCCACCAAAACTCTCCCTATCAATGTATTCTTTTGTCTTTGCTGTCTAATTATTGAGGCAAAATAGCTAAAAAATACTTTTTCATATTACAGAGAAGATTTTTTTTTCAGAGTAATATATTGGCATGAAACAATTCAGAAAACTCTAAAGACTCTTGTCATCGCGTATTTTCTGGCCAGAAGGCATGTGGGACATCTTTTCACTATTTCATCACACCAAAAACAAGTTCCCTTGTCTAGAAAGAGACTGTTAAATCACAAAAAAAATCTCTGCTGCTGACAGAAAAATAAAACAAGAATAGTTCCTTTGCTCAATTATGAAATGCTCAAAACCCCCTTACTTTAAAGCCTTGCAGCTCAGATAGGGATAGCATGATCTGTTGCTGGAAGACCAAAGGCCACTTCAGGAGGAGGGAAGACCTCCAAGGGGAATTTTCATTCTTGATGATCTAACTGCAGCCTTCTAAGCCAGCTGGCCATTACATTTATTTTCCATTGGCTTTGACAGGTCTGGTTTGCTTCCAAGGCTGCACACAGAACAGCCTGGTTATCATGGATCTGAAGACCTCATTATGAATGTGTGAAAAACCCAGATATGGTAACACAAACACCAACAAGCGTTGGACAGCTGAGGAAATGTGCTGCTGATTTTGATGCCCACGCTGATTTAAATGGACTAGAAGAGATTTAATTTCAAATCACAGAATATTCTGAGTTGGAAGAGACCCACAAGGATCATTAAATCCAACTCTTAAGTGAATGGCCTATGTGGGGATGGAACCCCCAGCCTTGGTGTTACCAGCCTTGGTGTGATCAGCACCATGCTGGTAACCAGCTGAGGGAATCTATTCCAGAGCCAGGCCTGAACATGCACAGCTTGTAAAAAAAAAATAAAATAAAATAAAAAGGTGGTTATTCACCTGTCTTAAATTTATCTATTGTCCCATGAGTGGGACACAATTTACCCTTGTAAATCCTTGCAGTTACTTATGTTAGTAAATCTCTTTTTTAGAAACTGTTGCTTGTAAAAAGAAAAATATTTAATAGCTTAATTTATTTCTAAAATGTGAAAAGATACAGCATAAATTAGCTTGTTGACACATTTTTCCTTTAGAATACCTTTTTCTTTTAGCGTAAATGGACATGGAGAAAAATATAGAAAGAACAATTACCATGAAAATTTACTAGAAAATGTAACAGATGATTCAGTGACTGCTGAGGGTGTATGTCAAAGAAACAAAGGGAATAAAGAAAAATCGCATTTCATGACATACAGCTTCCTCTAATATTATCATGATCATGTGGGACATAGAAGATGTAGGAAATGGGTTCTTTGGACTTAGTTTTCAGCTACTGGCCTGCTCTTCCAATCTTCTCTGGACAGGAGTCCTATAGCAGACATAAATGCCATCTACAGAACTCGGAAATCTTTTAACACAGAAGAGGGTAAAGAAATAGTAATTTACATGAGATGCATTATTTTCACCTTGTCTCAAAGCACTTACTTCTTTCTTCTTTTTCCTTTCAGGAAAAGGGAAAGATGAGGTAGAATGTCCAAGCCCTTGTCCTCTGTCAGAGGAAGCCGCACCTTTAAACAGAGGGAGGCAATTTTCTTCTTTCTTTATGGTTGCTTGGGTCTCTTTCCATCTCCAGGTTCCTTTAGCATCTCTTAAGCACTCTGATGTTAGTTATTTGATCTCCATTTCTTTTTATCCTGTATAACCCTTGCAGACAGTGTGGCTTATGTGCTAGTGTACACAGGATTTTAAAGCTCATTAACAGGAGAATGTGTGACACTGTGGTCTGACACTGTTCTTCCAAAGATATTAATCATGATGTCTGTGTCTGTCTCTTGTAGCAAGGTTTGGGCAGATTAGGTGACATCAGTTCCCTCATGTATATACCCATGACAGACTAATAAAAGCATCTGAGAAAAATCTCATTTGACAAAGAGAGCATACTTTTGTCAAAGGTCTACTGAAGTTTCACAAGGCTAGAATGGTAAAAATGTATTGGCATCAAGCATGGTGCATTGTGGCTTGCTTTTTACCACAAAGATCACATTACCAAACATCTCACTTATACCTGAACTGCCATATATGAGGGAACCTTCTGGAGCAACAACTTTTGGATCCATACCATGATTCCTTAACAACTTTACCACCACACCATAGTAACTGCTTCAGCATGTGATAGAGCAATAGAAAGCACTGGGGATGGTGGGCATTTGCTGAATGCAACATTGAAATAAAGAGTGATCACGTCCAGAATGTAAAAGTGGTACAGACTGGAGACTCAAAAAGAACTACAGGACTGTGACAGAGTGGTTTAAAGAGTGTTTGGAACAATGACTAACATTTTCCAGCATTTTTATATATAAAAGGTTTCAATAAATGTCCTGTAAAATGCCACAGAAAGTGCAGAGATAATACTTCCACTCAGCATTATTACTGTTGTGAGAATTTGTTTGATGATGTTTGTCAAGCATTTTGAACAATGACACATTTATATGAAATAATACAAAAATACAGGATGCCGGCAGGACAGCTGAAGTGTCCCGCAGCTAGAGCTGGGTGCAACTGGGGCCCCCGAGATCCTGGTGAGACCCCGGCACGGCCTGAATTTACCACCTTTGGCCAGTGCCTGGGAAAAACCATCATGACACTCTGCAGACCTGGGCGAGATTAACTCTTTCTTTGCTCAGATTAAACTTGAAAAGCACTAATCCCCTCTTAAGTGAGAGAAAAAGGACAGGGTGAAGGCATGTAGAGAGACAATATGAAGATATTAATGTCAGTGAAGGAGGAGTCTTTCTTAGATGAGAAGAGAACAAGATGCCTTGGTTTTAGGTGAAATTCTTTTGTAACACAGTGGTAATGGACTGTAATATACTAGAATATCCCTTTAAGTCAGGCAAAATATGCATTGGGGAGATGAGAGTGTTCAAACTGCAGATAGGAGCAAAGGTATTTGTGGTGAACAAGTACATACTAAGTAGCTGCGATCTTATGAGAAGCTTGAACAGAGAGAGAGATAAGATGGAGACGAAGATCTGCCCCCAGGAAGAGAAGAAGGTATCTGTCCCTAAAGATGAGGATGATTTTAAAAATAGAATGCAGAAGACCTTTGCTTTTGAACCACTCCTCTTTAAAATGGTACCCCATGAGAATCATGGCCCATAATGCAGCTGTGGGAAGGTTGCGTGATATGGGAGGGACTTCACAAATGCAGATTCCTGGGCAGCTGGTTTTGTGAGAATTAAAAGCCACAAGAAAACTGTTCTTCTTGTGGGGAAGTTTCCATGGTAGACCAAAAGAGACTTCTCTCTCTAAAAGAACTGATAAAAGACTATTTTAAAAGTGACATACTGACCTAGGTTCCAAGTTTTGTCTCTATACATTCTCAGTGAGAAGGGAAAGAAAAGTTGTAGAAAGAAGAGAGGTGTTTTGAAGGTCTTATTCTGATTCTAATTAATTTTTTTCTTCTCTTACAGTTTTGTTAATAAACCTTTCTTTGTACCCTTTAAAGCTTGAGCCTGTTTTGCTTCTCTCCTAATCCTATCTCATAGCAGAAAAAGAATAAATAATTCTAGTGGGGACTCAAACCACTACACGTAATTTGGGAAACAGAAATGGGTGAATTGAAACCACTACAATAAGTTAAACATATTGATAATAATTTGCCACATTTGTAAGTGGCTTAAATTTAGACACTACCTTGAAAATTTCCAGACACCTTATTTAAAAGATTCCTAATCAGGTTTCCCCATCTCAAACCCCTGTGTTGCCTCACTTGATATTTTCTTGCATTTTAACATTTTCTAAATAAAACAAAAAAGTCTTAATGACCAGAAGATAACTTTGCCAAGTACACTTGAAGCATATCGGGAAAGTTACCAGCCACATTATCATCCTGCAAGAAACACTCCCCTAAATTACAGCATAGTCACAGCATTCACGCTACAGAACTGATAAGGATTAGTAAATGCTAATCCTGGGAGCAAAGAGCAAAGAGCAAAGTAACATGAAGCACTCTAGCTGGTGACAGGGGATTCACAGCTTCAGACATTATCCCTTACACTTGAACTGAAAGCTTTGTAAGAGAAGTGCTTCAGGTGAAACCACAGAGGTCAGAGTAAAATTCTTGTTTTTTCCAGTCAGGACACAATTTCACTGGAGGGATTTCACTGCCTCTAGTCTCACTGTATTTTCAATATCCTTTCTTCTACTTAGAATAAAGAAATTATGCTAAAAAAGTAGAGAGAAAGAACCATATATTCTATGGTAATAACTATATTTACATAAAGAACAAGGGAGGATCTGAAAAACTATGATCCAGTAACTCTGACTTCACTTTTAGAATAGAAATTGTAAATAATTTCTACAGCCTAATATATAAATTTTAAAATTGTATACAGCATGGAACAGCCAGAGTAACTTAAATTCATTGAGAAAAAACCAAAAACAAAGCCAGCAACACTGTATGTGTTGCTGATATTACAGAGATAAATTTTACACAATGAACATTTTATTTATGTCAGTTTCAAATCAGTAAATGCTGCACCACACAGCAGTTTCACCTACAAGGTTAGACATTAGAGAAGTTGCTCAGAGAGATTAAAAAGTGGCTTTCAATACAAGAATGGAGAATGTCAGATCAAGACAAAATATTTGACTTGTGTAGGAGTAATAAGCCCAGTAGGTATCAATAGCTTGATTTTATTTACACAGTTTATACTGAAAGCAGTATTTTACAGGCTATCAGAGCAAGCTAATAGTATCAATGACAGAAAGCCCAGAGTGGCTTTCTCCTTTCAAGATGCTCACTGATCTAGGTTTCCTAAGCACAGTTCTCAATAGCATAATTTCCCAGATCAAGGCGACAGTCCTCTGCTGTGCACCAGGCTGAGGTTTATAAAGAGAAATGGAAAGAAATAAAGAGGAAGACTCTAAGCACTACTCTGAATGTGGTTCTTAAAGGCTAGTATCATTGCTACTACAGGAGTTCAGAGGGCTGCCAGCACATAAAACAAGTTGAAAATCCCAGCTAGGTTCCCAAACTACAGTACGGTGGCATTCTTCCTTGACAGTCTTGGGAAGTACCAGTGATGAGCCTTGGAAAGCTCTCTTGACTTACCTCATCTTCAGCAGAGGAGACTCCAGGAATTGGTTTCTTCTTCTCCCTGAATCATATCCCGTGTCATTAATATGACACGACATATTAATTGTGCCACCAGCATACAACTGTCCACATACCTCAAAGGGCCTTTGCTTTTCTCACCAAAGGAGAACACATTTTCCAGCAAAATTTCATCCACTGTGAGACTATGTGGGCCAGATTGTGAGGCAACAATGTAGTATTTGCATCATCTACAATCTAATGGGATTTAAGGGGTACTACAAATATACAAACTGCAGGGAAATGTTTCACTAGATCCAGTTGTGTCGCTCATGATCAGAAGTACCAATGTTTCTGCTTTAGCTGATTCTATTCTTTCACCTCCACACCTGGGTGCTCTGTCTATCCTTATAGAGAGATCCTTTGTGGGACTAGAGCTGAAGAGCTGAATCTAACCCAATTAATACAATCAAAGTGGAGCGTCTCAACAGATCACCTCTTCTGTGCTTTCAACACTGAAAGCCACACTATCCACTGCTTTTTTGACATATTACAGACTGTTTCTCTTGATTTTTTTGAAATTCATTACTTGCTGTCTCCTTTCTACCCAATAAATGTTTTCTGAACTGTAGGACAGAAACGGGGTGGCTGATTTAAAACACCCTCTGTTATAAATATATATGGTTAAAATAATGTTAAATTCCCCATCTGCATTCTTGAACAAGTAAAATCCCTATTGGCAGATTTTCCAGAGGCCATCCTCTGACTTTCAACTCCTGATTCATGACACAGATTCAATCAGTATGGTAATTTTGAAGTTTCAGTTTATATTGTTGACAGTCAACTCTCTACAGTGTCGTGTCATCCCCCCCTTCAACCAATATTCATTATGCATCAATCAATGCATTTTTCTTGTGAAAATATTACCTAACCAGTCAGCTACTAAGCAGACTATCTTGTTAAACTTCATATACCTCAATCAGAGTGAAATAAAATAAAACAACAAAATAAAAAGGACCAGATTACATAAGAGAATGGTGAATTGATATTATCTAAATATTCATCTAAAAATAATTTTTATTATTTAAATACTACTATCTAAATTAAATTCCTTATTTCAAAAACTAATGTTAGTTTATGACTAAAAGAATTTATCACTACTGATACTGGTACTTTGATATGCTGCTTTTGAGGTCTAATCCTAAACCTGTGTGACACTGGTCCTACTTCACTTACAACCCTATTTTTGTCTCTCATAGATGCTACAAAATACCAGTCAAGCGTACAAATCACACAGCTTAAATGCAGTAAGATCTGTGTCTTCCTACCGGAGAAGTTGCAACACCTATAACAACAAAAGCTAAATTTCAGAAGAACTATCCAGTCCCTGCAGCTACAAACAAATAGCATCTAAGTCCTAGAATCAATAGGTGTCTCCTGCCGTAGTGATGCCCAAAGTCAGCCAGTTAGCTACTGTTAAACAGTTTAAAGGTGTTATGCAAACTGTGTAATGTTAACAGTCCTCATATAATGAAAAACAGTGTTTGTCAGCAGTTAGAAGTACTTTGACCTTTTGAAGTGGCAGGTTTTAACAGGAGCAAAAATAGCAGCAAATACAATTTTGAAGACAATCAAAAGTGAAAAGAGGTATGAAGTAATCAGTGTGGCTAGTGTTAAACAGCTTTCATGTTAAACTTTTGGAAAGCTTCTTGAAGACTTGGCTTACTACATAAAATGGAAATATTCTGTTTCTTCTTTAACTGTGAATTTCTTATTCTTGTTTCAAAAAGAAAAAAGAAAAAAGTGAACTCATAAGAAGACAATCAAAAACATTCTTAAAGCCTTTTTAGTGATTTTCAAACAAGTATGGTTGATTTCACTGCAATATTCACAATTTTCAGCAATGAATTCAATGTTGTCAGAGAAAAGAGACTTTCACACATGGTGACTGAAAAGTGTAAATGACAAAAAGCAATGAAGCAGAAAACTGTGTTATGCAATATAGCCCATTTTTTTGTCTAATACAAAAGCTTAAGGTTCTTAAGGTAGACACACTAATGCAGAAGAATAAACATTACAGTCAAATGGCTGTCAGTAGAGCTATCAGCCTCTCTGAGGAATTTGGAAATGAGGAAATTACTGTCAGAGTATAGAACAAGGAAGGAATACAGTCCATTACTGCTGATGAGTAGTTACACTTTGCATAACTAGTAGTTACATTCCATCTCAAGTTAACTCTTTCTTCTCTGCATGACCCCACTACCATTCTTTTCAAAAAGTGGTTCAAGAATACCACCCCTCTAATGATTTGAAACTTGCATCTAACTACAAGATTCAGCTTATGCGTAGATGGGGTATCTCCACTTATTTTTGTACTAATTTCATTCCTTATATATAGGTTAAGCCTATGGATTTTTACACCAGTCTTTACCTTAAATATTTAATAAACATTCATACTAAATATATATTAAAATATATTTATATAGATTTCCAGCCTGGAAACAAGAAGGCTTCAGGGACCTTCTAGCAGCATTCTGATACCTAAAGTGGCCTACAAGAAATCTGGAGAGGGACTTTTGTATATAGTGACAGGACAAAGACTTTAAAACTAAAAAGGGCAGGTTTAGATTAGATGTCAGGAAGAAATTTTTCACTGTACCAGTGGTGGGTTGCTGAGAGAAGTTGTGGATGCCCCATTCCTGAAACCTTCCAAGGCCAGGCTGGATGACTTTGAGTAGCCTGGTCTAATGGAAGGTGTCCCTGCTGATGGCAGGTGGGGCTGGAACAAGATAATCTTAAAAGTCTATTCCAACCTAAATGATTCTGTGATTCTAAGATATATTTATTTTTAATTTACTCAGTTAAAATGTTTAGTAATTCAGTGCTTTTCAAAAAGCTTGGAGTAAAACCTTGGATGCAAATAAATTAATAGCACAATCTTAGCAATTCCATGAAGTTAGAGCCTCATCCAAGTTTCTCAATAAAGACCAGATATTTTATTAGGCTAGTAAGTACGTAAGTAAACAAATAACAGTTACAAAAAAGAAAATCAACGAAATATGGGTCGATTCCCTTTCTTCTTCCTGTCTCTAGTTTCTTCTTACAACTGAAACACAGGTAGTATATCAGCTCCAAAAATGGCAAGCATGGAGGAAAATTATATTCACCATTTCTATATAACTCTGAAGACTCATGACGTCTCTCAACAACTCTATGAATTCTCTGTTTCAAATTTTCAAGTGTCATTTTATTAGTTACTTCACCAAACACCATTACACAATTTTCAACCACATTTAGATTTTTTATTTCTAAAAACAAGTTAAAATCTATAAAGCCCTCAGACTGCAGGACACTTACAGTTAAAAGTCCCTTTTTCCTTTTCTAGCTATCAGGATAAAGCTAACAGGCATGATGCATTACTGGAGATGGGACGAAAGCAAAGCTATAATTGCTTTAGGGTTCCCTGTCTGCTATCACTCATAATGTTTACAAAACATCACAGAATGTATTGTTCCAACATTTTAAATGCTTAGTTTCACCTTAAGAATCATTTTCTCTGGTTCTAAAAATGTAGATAAGGAAGCAGATATTCATAAAGACATCAAAACCCCTGAACTTTTAATGAAACAGAATCTTTATTTTGAGCAAAGTTAGAGAAAGAATATACTTCTATAGGATCCAAGACTTTTGGTCCAAATTAAATAGACATCACTTCCTCAGGAAGATCTTGCATGTAGAAAAGTTCTCAAATATCTCGGTGGAAATGGCATCTAAGCAACTAATCTACAAAGAACAATGATTATATCTTTATCTGACTGCTGGGACAAAAAGTGAATTCTCCCAAGTCACGAAAAACTATGGAATTATTCACAAAGGATATAAAATACTGTTTTATCTCTAAATGAGCCTGTGAGTACAAAACAAGTGTAGAGCTATATATTACAAAGGAAGCTCTTCTGGATTAAAAGATTGCAGATATGTTACTCTTCACAAATGCAGACTAAAGAATCCACAGCAGATCTAGTCTCTCTCTAATTACATGATAGCCAAAAGCTCATTTAAATAGTGTATCAGGCAGCATAGTCAAGTATTTCAAACTTTGGATTTACAAATTAAGGAAATAAACAAATGTATAAATACAAGCTGGTCAGTTACACTCAATCTGACACAGTTAATATTACAAATTTGAAGACTTAAAGCAAGCAGTATAAATAAATCAATGAAATTACATACCTGCCTATGATGAGATCTAAATTCTGGTACTAACACAGAAATATAAATTTCTGTTGACTTAATCCTCATTTTGCATTACATAACAAAAGTACTTAAAAACAAGGTATTTATTCTTGAAGGCCGAGGGCTCTTAGCCAAAGAAATTATTAAAATGACATTTTCATTTTTATCTTCTTGGGCATTGTCTATCAGGCAATAGACACTTAGCGAGCTTATTCTTCTAAAATGTATTTTCTTATTACTTGCTTTTTATACAAATGCTTACCATTCTGTTTTCTCTCCTCAAGCTATTTAGATATAAGTTTAGGATGGAAAGGGAACCTTTAAAACCATTTAAGGAAGGCACGAAATAACAGTCAGAAGCAGTAAATTTAAAAAACCTGCCATAAGTGTTTGCTCTGAGTTAGGTAACGTTTTACATGGATTTGAACAGGCTCAGGCCTGATCTCGTTACAGCTGAAGGCAAAACTGCCTTGTTACCGTAGAGAAATGCTATGTTCTTTAAATCCCTAACTAAATACTTAGAATACATGAGATCCAAGGTAGTGTTAACCTTTTACACTAAGGGATGAATATATTTAATAGTGTGCAGGGCATCAAAGTGACAGAGTAAAAATTGTAGTGACCTAAGAATGGAGTTCTATTCTTGATTTTGGCAGGAGTACAGGCGTCTGGTGTGATCTGAGATGAACTACATTATCCAGGGGATGGGAGATATATCACTGGATTTCTTAGGATGCCCATGATTTTCTGGAACAGTATCTCTAGACCAAGCAAGTCAGACCACAGGGCCCAAACAGCATCAGGTCCCTACACAAGAGTAATGAATCCTACCACTGCAGAGGGAAGGGATTCAACCCCAAATTATGACATTGGAATGCCTGTGTATACCTGGGGTAGCCCCATAGATATAGGTCTCATCACTCTCCATCATCATTTAAAACTAGAAACAGGTTTTAGTTACTTAAACAGAAGTGTCTAGAGGCATATGAGCTGACTAGGAACACAGAGACTGGCTTCCTGTTGGTAGGCTAAAGAGGGAACTTTTGTTGGTCCCATGTTATTTCTGCCAGCCTTGTGCACATCTTGGCTATGGGGCACCTTAAAAGGTGCTCCATACCCACACGTGAGCAACTTAATCACACTTGTGGTCAATACCACAGGAGAGTTCAGCAAAATACCTCAAGTCACTGAAACATATATTAACTGGTGGGTTGAATTGCTACGTATTAACCAGTTGGTTGGCCTTCTGTTTCATTGACTGCAGGCATTAGAACATTACTAATATACAGGGAACATGTACAGAACATTTGAACACTTAAATAAAGTATGGTTCTCTTTAACTGAACCCCTTTCCCCATCTGACCCTGAAGCTTGCACACATGCAGAAAAATATACCTCATGCAAATCATCCTGCACAATTCTCATCATCAGGATACATATGAGCAAAGAAACTCAACCTTCCCACACAAAATAACTTGAGATCCTCATTTAGCAAGTGGTAAATCATTAGCAAAGCACGGCTATTGTGACTGTCCATATTTGCCAGTATCATGGACATCTTTAAGTCTGTGTTTGTGACCATACTAATGATGTAATGTGGGAATTACCAAGCTAACACTTTTTAATAGAACATTATATCTAGATATCCATTACACTCCTACTAGTATCCAATTTCATTGATTAGGTAGCAATGCTTATATACAAAAAGGCATAGTACTTCAAGAAAATCATACACTAATCAAGCCCTCCTGAGTGTCAGCAATCTACATATAAATATGTAAAATCAGGCAGTGTTAGTCCATGTCACCTGCACTAATGATTTCAAATGGAGTGAAAATTTAATCAATCTTTATTTCTCTCTGCCCTTTATTTTTCACTTTCTAAAACCAACGACATACACTGAATTACCAATCAGTACATGCCATTTATGCTCATATACAGGCCCTGTCATCTTGGATTATAGGACAGCCATACCTTACCACCAGAAATTGCCTAACCTGAGCCAACTTCTAACTGCTGCTGGTAGGCAAAGAAAAAAAAAAAAAATAGAAGAGAATTCTTCCATTGTAGTACTCCCTACTGTACCTTTATCACATTTGTTTTGGTTTTTTTAATTCAAAATTTGGAAGACCCCCACTGTGGATTTTAAAACTTTGCTTGACCATCTCCAGCTATATTTTTGCTATATTGATTTATTACGCAATCCTGCACTGCAAGAGAAATAGGTTTTTGATGAGTCTTTCCCATCTCTAATATTTCTGATTCTGTGGTTCAGCAATGGTTGATGATGTTCCTGGATTGTAGGTAATGGTCTGTAGGAAGACAGAGAAAGAGAAAGAGAGAGAGAGAAAGAGAGAGAGAGAGCGAGAGAGAGAAAGAGAAAGAGAGGCAGAGAGGCAGAGAATGGAAGACAGACAAGGTGAACAGATGGTATAGGAACCTTCAGGAGAAAGATTCTATCATACTTAACATGTCATCACAGCAAATCTATTTACCTTATCCTCTCCCCGTTGATTTCTTAACATCCAAGGGTATGTGAGCAGAATAGCTGCCTGTTAGTGGTGTCTAATATAAAACATTAAATGCCTGGATCAATGCATCTTTAACTGCATGTCATAAAAATCCATAAATACTCAAATACAAAAGGAGAAGCTTAGCTATTGTGATGAAAAGGAAGTATGAATGCATGTGGAACAATTTACTTGTTTAAGGCTACATTCACTCAAAAACAGAATAGTTTTTAATTGTTCATTGTGTGGTATTTACAATCTGACCCAAAACTGATTTATTTTTTAAGACTTTTACATTTATTTAAAATCAATTTTAGTATGTTTGGGTAACAAAAAATATCTTATTCAAACTTTCATTCTGTGAAATGAAAGATACTGTGATGCTTCTTTCTTCAGTTATCTAATGACAGCCTTCACCTAATCCTAATAGTGTTGTCTATCAAGTTCTGGTACTCATATTTTAAAAGACCAAAATAAAAGCAAAACAAACAACAACAAATAAACAACAAAAACAAACAAACAAAAAAAAAATTTTTTTATTATTAACCACAAAAAATCAAAACCAGTGTTCAAACTGTTATAGACATGTCTTTCATCTTTTCTGCTCTGGTACTTTCTTTTGAACACATTCACTTCTAGAACTATTTATACAGATGATTAAATTGAAATGCTGTATTTATATTTTATGATATTCCTTTACTACTCTTTATTAAAAAAAAAAGTGAAACAGTCCCAAGATAAAGGAATGATGAAGATATATTCCTGGCTCTTTTACATCACTTTTCTTCTATTGCTCCTGATATGTACTGGAAAAGGCCGGAAGCACTCTTCACACTTAGCTCAATGCACATTTGTGCAAGCTAAGTTACAAGGATGGATAAACTACATGATCCATATGAAGACTCATGATGGTCACACAACCTGGATCGTCAGCCCCCCCAGCAAAATGCCTCAATCATTTACCTCACATCCTTTTCCCTACATATTTAAAAACATTTGCAACAGAGAAAAATACAATAAAGACTTCTCCAAGCTGGCATTTTATGTACAAGTAACGAAGGACCGAAGTATCAGAGCTCGGCACTTCATAATCAACAAGAAAAACCAAACACTAGAATGCTGTCCTGGGTTGGTTTGGGATTTTTTTATTATTATTTCATTTTTCTAAATATATAGAAGCAATCAATGAGAGAGAAAAAAAAAAGCCTCACATGCGTTAACCAAAATCATGCTGCACAGTTAACAATATATTTCTATTACTTCTCATAATAATAATAATACATTTTATTGCATGAAAGACCATTTCTTTCACTTGCAATTAAACATAAACTACAACATAGACAGATAAAATCTGTCAATTTCTCTGCAAAGACAGTGGGTCAAAGCAATTTCCTAAAAGAGCATCACACAACCAGTGTCTGAGCTAAAAATCTGACAGGATCATCACCTTCAGATGCGCATACCATACAAAAAGAAAGCAATTTCCTCTGTTGTACACTTTGTAAATATCCACCAATACACTTAAATGAAGTATCTTCCTCCCCATTGTAAGAGAGACATGTTTTTTTGTTTTACTATCTGTTTTAAAGACACTGATAATTTTCTTTCTGCCTTTCAGCAGATCTTTCTGGTGATCTTAATTTTTTAAGAAATTAAATCTTCCCTTTGCCAACATCTATTTCACACCTGTAAGGGAATTTGGGATTACATCCCAGTAAAAATGAACAGTACAAATGAAATAAAACAACTTTTTTCTACAATATCATGAGAAAAAAAAATACAAAAGACCAGATTTTCTGAGGTGAGCATTTCTTTTCAAATTATCTACACAGCTTTGAAACCAGTTCAACTGGTTCACAAAAGGTAGAAGACAAACAACACAATCTTCATGTATTACCAACATGTCACATGAGTGGGAAAATCTGATGAAAATTGATATAGATTTGTGCTACAGCAGTTACTTTGCTCCCCCTAACAGTGTCACAATATGATGAGTACTTGTGAGTTCATACAATCAGAAGCTTAAAGAAGAGGGCATCAGTCCCAGAGGGACCTTTCACAGAATCACAGAATGGGTCAGGTTGGAAGGTACTACAGTGTGTCATCTGGTCCAACCTCCATGCTCAAGCAAGGTCATCCCAGAGCACACATGGCACAGGATTGTATCCCAATGGTTCTTGAGTATCTCCAGTGAGGGAGACTCCATATCCTGTTCCAATGTAAGCAAAGAAGTTCTTCCTCATATTCAGGTGGAACTTCCTGTGTTCCAGTTTCTGCTCACTCTCTCTTCTCCTATTGCTCAGCACCACTGAACAGAGCCTGGCTCCATCCTCTTGACACCCTCCCTCCAGACACTGATAGACATTGATGGGATCCACTCTCAGTTGTCTCTTCTCAAGGCTGCATAGGCCCACATCCATCAGCCTGTCCTTGTAGGAGAGATGTTCTTGTACTGAGGAGCCCAGAACTGGACACAGTTCTCCAGATGTGGCCTCACTAGGGTTGGGTAGAGCAACAGGATCACCTCCCTCAACCTGCTGGCAATGCTCTTCCTGGCACCCCAGGATACCTTTGCCTTTCCTGGCCACAAGGACACACAGCTGGCTCAGGATCAGGTCCACCAGGACCTCCAGATCCTTCTCTGCAGAGCTGTTTTCCAGCAGGTCAGTCCCCATCCTGTACTGGTGCCTGGGGTTGTTCCTCTCCAGGTGCAGGACCCTTCATTCACCTTTGTTGCATTTCAGATGGTTTTTCTCTGCCCATCTCTCCAGCCTCTCAGGGTCCTTCTGAAGGGCTACACAGCACTCTGAGCTATTGGCCACTCCTCCCAGTTTGTGTTGTCAGGGAACTTGCTGAGGAGGCCTCTGCCCCTTCACCCAAGTTATTAGTTAAAAGTTAAATAATACTGGGCCCAGTATTGAACCTTCAGGGACACCACCAGTGGCAGAACTCCAGCGAGACCTTGTGCCACTGATTACGACCTTCTGGGATCTGCTGTTCAGCCAGTTCTCAAATCACCTCTCTATCTATTCACGACACTTCCCGAGCTCACCTGTGATGTTGAGCAAGACAACTTTGAAAGCCTTGCTGAACTCAAGACAGACAATACCCTTTACTCTCCCTGCATCCATCCTGGTAGTTGCTTCATCATAGGAGTCAATCAGGTTGGTCAAGTATGATTTACCTTTAGTGAATCCATGCTGACTACTCTTGGTAACATTCTAATCATCCATGTGAATAGAGATGTCCTCTTTTCCAAAGCACTGAGCCAACCAGAATAGAGGCAATCCTACCAAGTGGTAACAGCAGAGACATAAATGTATTTCCACCCTGGCCACACAGTGTACATGCTCCTTTAAGATGCAGCCATAAGGAATTTTCTTCAATGTTCTTTACAAAAGACATGTCCTACAAATACTCCATAACCCAACAGTCTCATTCCACACTGCTATTCCACAAAAGGGTCAATCATTATATGATTCATACTGAATTAATAAAGAGAGCAAAATATTTTCATCCACAGTCACAAAGCAATTGTTGAATAATATGCTTTATATTTTTTTCACAGTGTAATAAAAACTGCTATTGTTCTACAGAGAGAAAGCATCAAGTGACTTTAATGTTCTTTTTATTGCTTCACCTGCACATCTCCTAGCACAGCAGTTTTAACTCTAGAATGTGAAACCCCTTTCCCAATGATTGGGTTCAAGCTTCAATACTTGAGATAGGATTGCCTCATATTAAGCTCTGAAATCAACAGGACATAAGTTTCCTAGCACCCTGAAGCCTTGATCTTGAAATTAACAGGAGTTTCTAAACATGGCAAAAATACCTGAACAAGCCCCTAAGTCAATTATGTGCTGTAGTACCTCAAAAGGTATGCTACAAACATTACTACTACAGCTGAACTACTCAGCTGGTATAAACCAGATGTTACTAAGCAAAGAAACATTGTACCAATAGTTTTGGTTAATAAGTAAAACTACAGAAATATTTTTTCTTTATCTGTAATTTATGTCAAATTTAATTCATCACAGAAATAAAGTGTTGCTACTTAACTGCTCTTAGTGTACAGCAAAGATGCTTACAATCAATGATGATAAGCAGGAACATGAATGAACAGTTGCCAAGCAACCAATAAATAAAGGTTCCAAATAGCATGACCTCTCTTTAAAGGATAAAGCTCTAATCATAATTATTTTTCAAATCCATTTCAGTGCCAACTAAAATCATGTTTGCAGCACTAATCCTGGCCTTCCTCATACAGAATGAAACCAAATCTGTCATTTGACATATCACAGATAACAAATTAAATAGACTCAACCTGCTCCTTCAGATTATGGTCAACAGTGCAGTTTGAGAATGGCAAAAAGGTTAGACAATAAACTGGAATCTGAAATAGACAGCTGAGAAGATTTAAGTAATTTAAATAGGGTAATTAAAATATTTTTAAGTTACATTGTTTCCTTAAGGATCTTCAAACAGTATCAACTCAAAATCCTCATATGTTTAACATCATAAAATGATCATTTGGTAAAGTACAAGGATGAGACAGACTTTAAAATACTAAAAACAGATGCAGTTTGAAATGCTTTAAAATCTATATAATACCACATTCTAGCTTTATAAACTCTTACAACACAGTCTTGCTGAGTGCATAAGCAAAGCTGAGGTGCCTAGAGCAAGCACTGACCTTTTAGATGGATTCAAATAAAACTGACAAAGAGCAGCATAAATCTTAAACCAGTTAAAGAACACAGTATATCCACTTTGAAGAAACAATGAATGGTTATGCAGGAGTTTTACATTATGCCTTCCAAATAATGGAACGGGAGAGCTTGGGCTTGTTCAAGGTTTACTTGTGGGCTAATAAATTTTGTATTTATTGTAGTAAGCCCTCATGTCAGAAAACATTAGGAATACATGTTTTTGTAGTTTTATCTTGCACTACATAAGGTGATTACATAAATCTCTTTAACCATTTTATTTCTTTTCTTTAGTAGAACTGAGATTCACTAATAGCTGTGATGCTTAAACACTAAACTGACAAAAATTTGCAACGGGAAAACAAGTTGAACTGTAATAATAAACAGATATGTTTTGTACCTAAGGTATAACATACAATGTCAGCAGTGAACCCAGAAGAACAGGCACCATCCTTCCAGCCTGGATTGAAAAAGATACAGGCAACAGAATTCATGAACTTCCCTGCAATATCAGTAGCACAAAGTAATCTCACGCTTTACAGTAGCAAATGCACTCTAAAAACTAAGTAGTATTTCTTCACATGTATTTCTTTGTATCAAAAGAGAACAAGTTCATTATATAGTAGGTATTATCCTTCTTTGATAGAAAAGCATTCTGTTGCTTACCATCAGATACGTAATTTTCCAGTTATATCTTTATCTAGATATATCTGCTCACCAGAGACCTTTATAGGAGAATTTCTTTGTATCTGTATTTCATGAATAAGCAAATAGTAAATACACCACATTATATCTGTATTCTCCTTCACTAATACTTCGCCCAGTACTAAACATCTTCATCACGTGATTCAGTAACTCCTCTCCATCTTTCTAACAATATCAGTTTGAACTCCTTGTTCTAACAAAAGTCCAGTTAATTTCATTGATATCCTATGCAAGAGTGAGATTCAGAATTTAAATAATTGAGAATCATGCATACTGACTGTAACTTAAAACAATGCCGAAGATCCTGTAAATTCCAGTTAGGACACATGGCACTATTGATGTCAAAACCACCTTAACTGCTTTCCCATAGTTTTCAGCCTGCATTTTAATGAACTATAAAGTATTATGTTGTGCCTACGAACCTCACAACCAAGTCCTCTAGTAAAAAAGTGTGTAAAGGTGATATTGGAGGATTTTTTCCCCTCCCAAATGTTTATTACTTTTCAGTTGCCAGATGAAGAATGAAACTGGTCCGGTTTTAAGCCTAAAAGACTAAGAGCTTAAGGAATAAAAGGTCATGCCTTACCATTTAGCAGGAGCTGGAGGCTAATTGTAAAGTTTATTAACAATGAAAACAATGGGGTTCTCAGAAACTCATTACCATGGAGGAAACTGATGCTGTTTTTCTGAAGTTTGAATTCCACTGTGTTTTGTTGTACAATATGCAATTTAACTATCCTACTTTTGAAAATGGGACACATCTATTGTTTTAAAGGTCTGCTCACACTAAAATAAGAGTTATTTCAAGACCTCCGCTACGGTTTCGTCTATACATTCAGCAATAAAAGGAGGAAAACAGCGTAACTTCCAGCTTGAGGAGAAAGATGATGAGGCATGCTTTCTCTCTAATGTTTCCCACATCCTGGACACAGTCAATGAAACTAGGTGGAATTCTAAAACACTTTCCTCGACAGGGCTCAGACAGATACTCATCTGAGTAAGAGTAAGCAGCATTATGTTCCAGAGATCAATGTACTCTAGATACATGCTGATCATGTCTTCTCATCGAGGTATTTTTGTTTCAATAACCATTTTTCCCGTAATAAAATGGTAATATTTGTTTTCATTATTTCTATATTGGATATTTACTAATTAATTAAATATACTTATTATTCAAGTACATATGAAAACTAATGGATGATGTTGGGAGATAAATTTGCAGAACAATACCAGCTCAAACAGTGCAATATTGTTTGGTTTAGGAAAGCAAATATATATTTATATACACACTAGATGGATGATACTTGTGAAAAACCATCTATAGACACTCCCAGTTAAACACAAAAGAGTTATCTTTGAGCCACACAAAATATTATTACTATAGTGTGGAGCCCAGTAGGGGGAAGAAGGTAGTGTGTTGCTCTATCACTTTTTAGTAACAATTAGCTTCTATGTGTTTGATTCAGTTTTATGTTTGGAATGTTCTTTTCCTAACTTTTATTCCATTCACTATCTCATTGATGGGCATCTTCCCATACTAGTATACAGAAATATCAGAAAATAGCAGCAAAAATCAACACTGATGACATAGTCTTCCACTAATATACTTAATGAAGTTACTGTTTTGGACCATTAGTTCAGCTCTAGAAGAGGGAGCTCAGAGTGTAGTCCTTAGTTTTTCTCACTATGTCAGAAACAAAGTCTCACAGAAATGCTACTGCTAATCAATGACCTTTGAAAATTAAAGGAAGCTAAAAAGCTTCCTTTACATATGTCTGATTCCTAAATTTCATCATAATTTCTTAAGTTATCAGTTACAATCATCCCTCATGAAGCTTTAGCACATAACTCTCACCAATACAGAGTGCAAGCATGCCCCTCTCATGTACCATACTCCATGATCTGAATCCTACTCTGTTGTGTCTATTACATTACATACTGTATACACGAATACATTTCAGGATAGACAGCTGAATTGAGCTATCATTGGAAGCTTGAAGAATTCCTCCATTCAGTTTGGCTAAAAGAAATTTTAGGGAGAGACAACCAAATTACAAGGAACAGAAATGTTCATACAAGCTTGTAAATTTCAGCTTTGTGTTTTCCTTTTAAAAGGAAACATTATTATTTAATGTCTTTGAGCTACAGTAGTATCTCTAAAGAATTGCACTGGCTCACAGCACTGAAACAAACAAACCAAAAAATTCAACAAGACTGCAGAGATTTTACTTATCGATCAAAAAAGTGGATTAAACAAGACAGAACAAGAGGAAATAAATCATCTCCACATTTTGTAATGTTCAACAGGTATTACCTGTATTTTCTTTAAGGACAAGAAAGAATGATAAGTAAATCTGCTTTCCAACCAACCTATGCACTTTTTTCCAGTGACATTTCATTCAACTATATGTATGCCACTTCATTCCTAAAGCCTGCTTTGCATATTCATTCTTACTGTCATAAAAAAATCTTTGTTATATTTTCATAATTTACTCTGAAGTACAACTGCTTTATGCACTTGTGCTGACACGTAGAGTTTTACAGCACAATACATACTTGCTGTTGCCAAGTCCTTTGCCTCAAATTTCCCATGCTTTTAGCCTTTGCTGTTCCCAGCAAAAAGAAAATTGTATTTTCAGCACTATCCAAACAATATGAACATGGCAATGGCTGTTCTGGAGCAAATCTGAGGTTCACTTAGGCCAGGACCATGTATGTCATTAGCAGTGGTCAAAGGCACTGAGCCAGGAAAAAGCCCCATATTAGGACAACGCTCAAATAATACAGCAATCCCCTGGAACACTCTTCTGTCTCCCAGCAATGTGTAGCCCAAAGACTTAAATATGAAAAGACTGGAACACTGGCATATGATAACACTCTTTGTTCTCAGAAGGGCTGGAAAGAAGAGCAGGAGATGGCATGTTTCAAAAAGGGGAAATATGTGCCCTCATCACACATACATGTCACTTCATTCTATCCAACAGTGTTTTTTGCTCCTGATATTGCCTTTACCCTCAAAATGTGCCGTTTTCCATATGGAAGATGTAGCAAAAAATGAAAGTGTTTCCCTTCTTTCCTCAGAAAACCTCATCTTGACTGGTGCTGGCCTCCTGTTCATATTCCACTTGACTAAACCAATCTTTTTCTCCTCCCACACTAGCTCCATCTGCCGCCCGTCTCTCCAGCAGAGCCAGATGCCAGCAAAGCAGACTGCTGTGGGAGGAGAAAGTTCTGTCACTGGAATTTCATCCCTATACTCTGCAGGGGGCCAGCCTGTGAAACATGGGGAAGATACAGAGAGCAACTTCCTCTCTTCTGCACTCCTTCCCCTGCTCATCAGTAAAGAAGGCAGCTGAGGACATGAGCAGAAGGATAAAACGTCAATGTGTGCTCTTAAATATGCAGCTTTAATATTCATATAGCAGAAGTCTCACAAGTGTACTCCAGACCTGAGCATGGTACACACCAGACATACATGTGAAAAGACATGAGTCCTGCTCCAAAGACCTTACAATCCAACAGAAGCAGAGATGCACATTTGTGATAAGGATCAAATGAGTGACTAGAACACAGATGACAGAAAAAAAAAGACTTGGATTTATAATTAGGAGAGATTTTAATGATGGAGTAAAAAGACAATACTTTCTGGAGAGACGGAAGTGAAAGAAAGAATCAATGGATGAGTGTTGCTAAGCTGAGAGAATTGTAAAGGTAACTGCCTGTAGAAAAGGAAAGAGTAGGATGAAAACTCTGGAGAAAGAAAATGTGGGTTCTTTATACATTTGATGTGATCTTGCATGAGACAGGGGGAGAAGACATACAGGTAAGAACTTTAGACAAAGTCTAGGAACAGAGGAGGATCTGCATGAGCAATCTTGTCAGAGAAAGGAGCAAGAATGTGCTGAGTGAGAACAAGAGCTCATATAAAACAAGCAAGTGTGCATATGTGTGAGACAGGGACACAGACTTCATTCTGCTGAGAGAAAAAGCCATGGGAACCCAGGAGACTAAAGAGACTATAAAACACAAAAGGCTGGTGTATGGGTGCAGCAGAAAGTTTTGAGTGGGGTTGGCAGGACAGAAGAAAGTGAAGGTACAGAGTGACCTAACAGAATACCAGAATTATATATAAGAAGTTGGAAGAGCACATATAAATTACAGAGACATAAGAAAAATCAGTAAGTTGAATTGACAAGGAAAAGAAGAAGGAAATAGACACATCACATTGCAGTAGAGTGAGGGGTCACAGCAGAACAAATGGAGTGACAGGATGGAGAAAAAGTAGGAAAGAATATATGCAAAAAGTGATAAAAGTCAGTAAAGAAACATTAGTTAAGTGAAAGCACTATGTAAAAATTCCTAATGGGAAAACTGGGAGTGTGGATAAAGTTGACTGGAAATGGATGGTCACTGTAAGTGTAAAAACTCTTAGGGTTTGCCCCATCTTGGTATTCCCCACATTTTAATCTTCATTTTCTATCGGATAAACAGTTTCCTTGTCCTCCACACCCCCCTAACTTCCGAGCTGTAGTTGCACCTTTATGCCGTTTGTTTCACTATTTCTAGTGGCAACTCTTTTTCTTACGTCTACATGGGAAAAAGATTTTTTTCTTTTTTTTCAGATACTCTACCACAAAGAAACGTGCCAAAAATCTCAAGTTTCCTTCCTCCTGTCCCCATAACGCTCTTTCATTCATTCTTCTTCAAAAAAAACCTAAACCAAACCAAAAAAAGGCTGGGAAAATTCAGCAATACAGTGGTATCTTAAGTNCAACCTCCCCCGTGTCGGTGAAGAGCCCGTAGCGCAGGTTCACCCACAGCCGGGGAGGAGGAGGAGAAGGAGGAGGAGGAGCAGCCACTTCACAGCACAGGCGGCGGCGCGGCAGGGTCAGCTCTCGCTCATCCTCACCACCAGCCCCGTAAAGAGGGAATGTGGCGTCCGAGTGCAGTCGCTGCTCCTGCACGACTCCTCTCTGCCCAGCAGCAGCACCCTCCTCCCCGCGTCCTCCCTCCGCTCCCGCCNAGACCTGAGCATGGTACACACCAGACATACATGTGAAAAGACATGAGTCCTGCTCCAAAGACCTTACAATCCAACAGAAGCAGAGATACACATTTGTGATAAGGATCAAATGAGTGACTAGAACACAGATGACAGAAAAAAAAAGACTTGGATTTATAATTAGGAGAGATTTTAATGATGGAGTAAAAAGACAATACTTTCTGGAGAGACGGAAGTGAAAGAAAGAATCAATGGATGAGTGTTGCTAAGCTGAGAGAATTGTAAAGGTAACTGCCTGTAGAAAAGGAAAGAGTAGGATGAAAACTCTGGAGAAAGAAAATGTGGGTTCTTTATACATTTGATGTGATCTTGCATGAGACAGGGGGAGAAGACATACAGGTAAGAACTTTAGACAAAGTCTAGGAACAGAGGAGGATCTGCATGAGCAATCTTGTCAGAGAAAGGAGCAAGAATGTGCTGAGTGAGAACAAGAGCTCATATAAAACAAGCAAGTGTGCATATGTGTGAGACAGGGACACAGACTTCATTCTGCTGAGAGAAAAAGCCATGGGAACCCAGGAGACTAAAGAGACTATAAAACACAAAAGGCTGGTGTATGGGTGCAGCAGAAAGTTTTGAGTGGGGTTGGCAGGACAGAAGAAAGTGAAGGTACAGAGTGACCTAACAGAATACCAGAATTATATATAAGAAGTTGGAAGAGCACATATAAATTACAGAGACATAAGAAAAATCAGTAAGTTGAATTGACAAGGAAAAGAAGAAGGAAATAGACACATCACATTGCAGTAGAGTGAGGGGTCACAGCAGAACAAATGGAGTGACAGGATGGAGAAAAAGTAGGAAAGAATATATGCAAAAAGTGATAAAAGTCAGTAAAGAAACATTAGTTAAGTGAAAGCACTATGTAAAAATTCCTAATGGGAAAACTGGGAGTGTGGATAAAGTTGACTGGAAATGGATGGTCACTGTAAGTGTAAAAACTCTTAGGGTTTGCCCCATCTTGGTATTCCCCACATTTTAATCTTCATTTTCTATCGGATAAACAGTTTCCTTGTCCTCCACACCCCCCTAACTTCCGAGCTGTAGTTGCACCTTTATGCCGTTTGTTTCACTATTTCTAGTGGCAACTCTTTTTCTTACGTCTACATGGGAAAAAGATTTTTTTCTTTTTTTTCAGATACTCTACCACAAAGAAACGTGCCAAAAATCTCAAGTTTCCTTCCTCCTGTCCCCATAACGCTCTTTCATTCATTCTTCTTCAAAAAAAACCTAAACCAAACCAAAAAAAGGCTGGGAAAATTCAGCAATACAGTGGTATCTTAAGTCCAAGACACTCACCGAACCTTTCCTGAGCTGCATGTACATACTGCGCCCCAGGTTTCCTCCGCGCCCGGGTGAGGGTTTCCCGTCTCCCGCGGGCTGCGCTCCAGCGCCCGGCATCGCGCTGCCGGGATAACGGGATCTCCGGCTGAAACGCATCCATCAGGCGGGGCAGCGCGGGGAGGGGAGCTAGCTACCGGCTTCTGGAAGGAAAGCCTACACAGACGTATGCCCTGGCTGCTGGAAGACATGGCTGGCTTTTTGATTTGAGGGACATTAAAAAAAATAGGGAAGGGAGGAAAGGGAGAGGGGGAAGCACACGCGCTCGCGCTCGCATCCGGCTGATCTTACCTCCACATTGAAATACTGCTCCGCTTTGCACACTGTAGCACATAAAATCCAAATGAAGGTTTGCAAGAAAAACACCCTGGACTGAGACACGAAATCCAACCGGCTTCCAGTGCTGGATGCGAGTACGATCATAGTGAACTGTGCTTCAGCGGGTGGAAGATCTCCTTCTCTCTCTTTGCCTTAAACAAATGCACAAACAAACCAACCTCCCCCGTGTCGGTGAAGAGCCCGTAGCGCAGGTTCACCCACAGCCGGGGAGGAGGAGGAGAAGGAGGAGGAGGAGCAGC
>VYXD01005127.1:1397213-1480724 GCA_013397195.1 Hylia prasina
AAGGAGGAGGAGGAGCAGCCACTTCACAGCACAGGCGGCGGCGCGGCAGGGTCAGCTCTCGCTCATCCTCACCACCAGCCCCGTAAAGAGGGAATGTGGCGTCCGAGTGCAGTCGCTGCTCCTGCACGACTCCTCTCTGCCCAGCAGCAGCACCCTCCTCCCCGCGTCCTCCCTCCGCTCCCGCCTCCTCCTCCTCCGCCTCTCCTCCTCCTCTCCTGCCTCCTCCCCTTCAGCCTCCGNCTGCTTAATGCGTCCGAAAACATGGCCATACACTTAAGGCAAAACAGCGTGTGAAACACTATAGCACAGACTAACTTCATGCTGGACATTGTCATATTCAAAATGTCTTGTGATTACGGCAGATTAACTACTCGTGCAGTGATTTAATGGTAAACGGGACTTTTTATGCGGGCCTTTGATATGGCATCCAGTGAAAGGCAGGTGAGATAACATCAGTGGACATGATATTGCAATAATGCGTCTTGGGGGAAAAAAAAGGGAGGGGAAAAAAAACCCCAAAACTCCAACTTTACTGGAAAAAAACCACACACACACACACACACACACACAAAAAAAAAAAACCAACAAAACAACAACAACAAAAAAAAACACCACAACCAACTGATCCTAGTTTGTTTGTTTGTTTGTTTGTTTGTTTATCAAAAATTTAGCAAAGATACTCAATCATTATATGGGACAAACGGGAAGTAGAAGACACACCCAATGTGAAATTTCCATACTCTGATAGTTGAGGCCAATGGTTGAAATTGAAACACATGCAGACTAGATGTACACAATTTTGACAGCACCTAGCAGCAGAATGTAGGAATACATTAGGTTGTCCACCATTTGGTATCTTAAGTTACCTGAAGAAGTCATGATGTGCCTAATCAAAAGTAATCCTGTTTAAGCAGAATTCCTTATGTGATACGTTTTTCATGTTCTTATCGTTAGTGATGTGAATGATGAAATTATGAAATACAGAGTTGTCAGCAAGCTAAAAGGACCTGTTGGCACTCTGGTGACAAATATGGGAAGTCAAATTAAAGAAATGAATAATTAAGCACAAGTTAAAGAAATGTCTTGGAAGAAGCAGGAGAAAACGTGATACTGACGCATGCAAATTATATTTAGGAAGAAAAATTAAAAAGTAAAATCAAAAGGATACTGGTAAAAAACAGCACTTAAGGAAATAATCTGGGGGCTGTAATGTAAATATGAGTCAGCAATGTGCTACCATTAAAGAAAAAAGACAGCATCACTGTGGAGTGTATTATTAGGTGTGCAGTACATCTGACACGACAAATTATCTTTCTGCAAGGGGTTGATGAAGTCAGCTCTGTTTGGTCTCAAACTGAAGACAGTCCAGAGGAAAATTACAAAGTATTAGAACCTGTAGAAAGTTAAAGATGGGTATAGAAGTTGAAAGAACCCTTGTTTAAGAAGATAGAAGTAAATGATCTCTTTATTGGTAAGAGTTGCTGTGAAAAAGACAGAAACATTTCATTCCTTCTGGGGGAAAAAAAAAAGAATCATCTAAATTATTCATAAAGTTCAGATTCAGTGTTGGACAAATCTTTCTAAAATGTTACAGTTTATATAATGAAATATGTATATTTTTATATATACTGGAACAATAATGTCCCAAATGTAGCATTTGGAGCAAGATACCTACCTCGTGGAAGTGTGGATTCTCTTCCATATGTACCTTTCATAGGCCAGACTATCAAAGTTAACCTCTCTATTCTTAGGGAAGTAGATTGTGTTATGAGATCTAGTAAACTTTTTTACTTCTAGCAAAAGTAATTCAGTAATTTCTTTCCTTTTATTACTGTGAATTCATCACTGTAACTGGTATGAAGGAAGCACTAACTTTATACTGTCCCTGTTGTTTCTCCTCTTTCCCAAAGGGACTGTGTGTGTGCCCTCAGCAAACAGTAGCTCTGTGTTTCCCGGTGTATTTTGTAGAGTCTGCCATTAGCGCAATATCCAGAAATGGAAACGGAAATGAAAACAGATAAGTTACTCTAACAGGAATTTCATTTGTCTGCCCTGCCAGGCCTGCTGTGGCTGTTGTGAAAAGCACTGGGCCATAAATACAGCTATCTCCTTCCTTTACACTGTATCCATTGGAAGAAAGAAGAAAAGCAATGGAATAAAGAGAATGGTGGACAACGAAGGCACATGAATATTTCTCAAGTGTGTTTGAGGAAGAGAGAGGAAGATCATATAGGCAGAGAGAGATTGGTAAGGAAAGAGAGTAGCAATGTATGAATAGGAGCACCAAGGGAGAGACAAGGCATATGAAGGACAGAGAAGATATTTGAAGTGAAAGATATCATTCAGGAATGCTTGTGTGAGTGAAGAAATGCCAGCAATGGTGGGAAAGGGCTTTAAATATTTATGAGTAAGCTGCAGGCAGAAACATGCAAGAGGAGGGTCAGAGCCTCATGAGACATGTAAGAAGGAAAAAGAAAATAGAAAAGAATTTAAATCTCCATGCAGAGCACTGTTTGTACTTATGTGTGTATGGCATTATGATAGAGATTAAAGAAAAGACAAAAAAACAAAGATGAAAGGATAAGTAAACAAGTAAAGAAGGAAGAAAACAGAATAATGAAATAGGAAAGAAATAGGAAGTGTTTCTTGAAGTACTTGAGTGATTCAAGTCATGTACTTTAAAAGCATCTTATGGATTTTTATCTTTATCAAATACCCGTATGATTTTTATATTCTTGCCTATGGCAGTTACCAGCATTAATTAATAAGCAGTGAGCTGGTTTGCAGGGAAGCAAAATTTGGAAAGTGAAAGTTTTAGTTCTAAAACTTTTAACCTTTTAAAAAGGCGGGAAGAGATAGCTCTCTCTACTGTGTTACCAGTCAGTCCATACACCATCAGAGTTTAATTACATCTTGTCTATGTGGATGACTGTAGTCACAGCTTTGCAGTGAATAAATACCAGAATCTGACATAGACATGATACATTCCCATGTCCAGCTTTGAACACAAGGCAAAAATCTTTCACTGTTCTGTTTATCAATTTTAAATAGAAATTAATATGATAAATAATAATAATAATAAAAATTACATCTTGTCCTTTGTGCATTTTGTGTTGCTTAGCTGCAGATAGTACCAGCTGTAACTTTTAAAAATGAGAGAGCTTCATTACAAGATATAACAAACTGCAAAGAGTGAAGGTAGATATCACAATTTCACACTGTTATATTTAGTTGTGTTTTGCAAAAGATTTTCTAAACACCTTGCCTTTTATTCATGGAATGAGATTTTCATAGATGTGTCCATATGAGTTCTCTTTGACTGTTTGAAAGGTCCTACAGGATGTGAAGGCAATGAGCGAGTTTAACAGCGTAGGAGGGATTATTACAGTGAATATATATTCCTGTCAGGATCACATTCGTATTGCCTGTGTTGAGGTATCTGTTTACCCAAAGTTCACTGTAGGTATAAGGTTATCCTGTCAGGAAGTAGAACTGACTTAGACTGTCTGTGCACTTTACTGTGTTGTCTTGCAGCTCCATCGATGGCTTTATAAAGAACCTAAGTAAAGATAACAAGAAATGACAGTGTAAAACCTCACACATAGTTGTAGAATCACAAGGAAAATACTTAGAGTCATAAGAAATCAGTAATGTTTCAGAATAATTTGGTTCACATGTGGTTGAGGTTTTTGGCAGAGATGGTGAAGTCAGAGAGGAAGAAAATCTGAAAGTATAAGGTTGTTTGATTTTTTTAAAGGAAGTTTTAAACTGAATTTCTAATTCATAGAACCATAATATCATAGAATAATTTAGGTTCAATGAGACCTTTAGAAGTCATGTGTAACTCTGTAAAAGCAGAGGAAACTCAGGTTACTCTGGTGCTTGCTCAGGGAGTTGTGAATCAAGTTGGTCTAACCCAAACGTCATTTCCTCATCTGCAATGTGATTTCTCTGTCTCAGGGAGCTATTTTGATGGTAAAATCTTTTCTGTGAGGCATTTGTCAGGCTTTCAGTTATTTTGGTCTTTGTAGAGACAACAGTCATTTCAACAAGTAGAGCAGGTATCACCTAATCTCTTGAAGGCAAGGGAAGTGGTTAAGAGAAATAGGAACAGAAAATAGAGTTCTGTAGCTGAATTCTGAGAGAAATACATTTGAAAGAGAAAGAACACAGAGTGAGAAAGAGAAACGGCTCCTGGAAGAAAAACATCAATAAGTATACAAAAAAAAAAATCTCTTTTTTGATAACATTTTTAGGAACGTGAGTTATTATTGGGTTAGTGAAGAAGAGTTAAAAAAATGCACTGAATCAGTCAAGTCTTTGACTCTTTTACTCTCTGAAACTGTTCACGTGAAACTTTATTTTCCTTGCTTTATTACAATTATCACGCTGGTTTTTTGTCTCCCACTCTTCATGCCTTGTCTCCACGCTTTTCTGATCTTTTTGTTTCTTGCAGAGCAAGAAAGACCCATTCAGACATCAAATATATTAAAAATTACCCAAAATAGGTATCTCAAATTAGAGGATTCTTTACAGCCCAAAGCTTACCAGAAGTCCATCTGTCCTTTGGTCTGTGCTGGTGATTATGCGCTGAGTTTACAGTAGGGTCTCAATGGCAGTCCAATGGTTGTTTTAAGATTTTAACAATCTCCTTCATTTTTACAAGGTTTCCTGTGTTTAAGATTGGTATTACTATTGGGTAAGAGAAGAACACAGTACGTGAAACAGAAAAAATAACACAGAGCAGTGTCAGGTGAGTGACAGATTTGAGGAGGAAGACACAAGGAGGTCTGAGAGAATACATAAGCATAGCTAAATGGCTTGAAAATTAACCAGGTCCTCTGAGAAATGTTGAAGGGTTTGGTCAAGAAAGACACAAACAGGTGTCTGTCATAAATATTATGTTTCAGAGGTGCTTAATAGATAATAGATGGCTTCTACAATGTAAATACAAAGGCCTCCATAGCTCTGTATCAATTTGAATCTTAAATGGAAGATAAATATTCCAAGTTTTGTGTTGTTCAAACCCGGCTGGAAATTCCACATCAAGATGGATTAAGATAGGCATTTTTTAAATTGCTCTGTTAATTAACTGTTGCTTTTATCTTCTTTTCTGCCAGAATCTCCATATCAACTGTACTTAGAACCTGTGTCATTTGTTTCATTGTCCAAAAAATGAATTTTATATTTTCTCTTTTCAGCTTTCAATATAATTAATACATTTTTTCCCATATGTTTGCAGTGTAATTGAACATTGGAAGTGTTACATGGAGAAAGATAAGTCTTGGAAATTGGGGTTTTGAGAAAAATAGCATTTTGTTTGGCAAAAGTAAACCTAAGACTGGAATTTCACAGATGGATTGGATGAATCTGGCAAAAAGAGTACAGGAATGTTAATATTTATATATCATTGGTAAGTTTCAGAGTTAATTACCAGCATCACTAATGAAATCACTGCACCTCTTAAAGCTTTTTTTCTTCAGTCTTGGGAAAGAAAATAATTATTATGCTTGACATACACATTCAGGAATATCTTTACTGTGACAGCATAATTTCTTTAATTACGTTTCATAAATTAAAGTGTAGGTTCTAAAAAGCAGTTCTGCAGCTTTAGTAGCCCAAGAACTGGAGTAACTTCCATCAAACCATCAGACACATATGACTTCTTGTTTTACTTTATACCATATGCATATGAGCTTTTTGTTCAAGAAGAGCTGAGAGGAGAGCTTAGAGAAAAAACCTGCATCTTTCTTACTAAGGGAGAGTAGTGCTAACAAAAGAAAATTTGTTCTAAAAGGACACACTTGAAAATATATCTGGAGAGGCCAGCCTTCAAAGAAAGAGGAGGTTTCTTAAGGTTAAGGGGTTTTCTACTTAACTCTGCAATACAGATACACTCAAAGTGACAGATGTATATCCAATAGAAACAGTTATTCAAGTGAGAGAGGAAAAATAACACAGAGAGTTCAGTTTCTCTGTATCTCTATTCCTCCAAATACAATCTGTTTGTTTCCCCCTTTTATTGACAACCTTCCATGTTAGGATTATCTTAGCATGCTTTTGCTAATTGCCTAACTATTTGTCATTTGGGAAGTAGTCATATGGTCAAAGAGGACTATAGAATAATGCACACTCTCATGAGACTGGCATAAAGGCTCTATTTGCAGTTTCAGCTTTTCATCTTGAATTCTGGTGGCCTAATAAGAAACATTAAATTTAGAAATGCAGCAAGAATATTAGAATGGGGGTGAATCTTTATAGTCAGACTTATCCCAAGGTAAAAAAATTTTGGAAGGTGAGGGGAAGAAAAGATTCAGAAAATGAGTTCTTCGGAATAGTAGTGCTGCAACACGACATGAAAGAACCTCACAAGGCATGGTGATGAGCAAGCAGATAAAAGGGGCTAGTTTATTTACAAAACTCAATTTTATACATTTCCAAAGGTGCCTGTGGATTGGAGGATGAAATCCCACCTCCCAAACTACATTGGTCGAGACAACTGTCAATCAACTTTCTTCTACTTAAAAAATGTAAACGAAGGACAGTTAGGAAAACAAAGCTATTGTTTATAGTAAATGTGTGGAAAGTAGAAATTCTGACTCCAATATGAAACACAGTTCAGAAGGCTTCGAAAAATCCTCAAAACCAGGGTGACATAGTATGGCAGACATATTTACTGGGATGTTGCTGTCTGAAAATGCACTGCACACTCGCAGAATCTAGTTGCACTGTATAGGTGATTTTACATATCTTTGGGGACTGTAAATTTGGACCTGACTCAGTTTTCCTGTTCCCAGGCTCCACTGACTAAGGAATGTTCAGTTCCTGTTTTTAACACAGTGTACTCCTTAATTAGAGCACCGTGAACATTCTCTTCTTACTCTTAGAGGTGGTTTTTAATTTATATTACAGAAGGAGAGGATAGGAAATTATTTTAAAGTAATTAAGCTGAAACCAATTTTTGCCTTGTTAACTTTGTTCATCAGTCAAATTTCATGGCCACCTTGGCTGTTCTTTGTTATTCATGACCTTAGCAACAGAAATTTAAATAGTTAGCACAAAATATGTGGAAAAGGATGAAGGTGGTGGTGTAGATTGTTAAGAAGAAAAGGAAAGATCTGATGATGCACTACAATATTACTCTAGCATTTTGGTGGGGATGACATGTAAAGAGTCACATTTCAATCTTATCTGTACATATGCTGGTTTTGTAGGTGTGTGTAGGGCTATTAAAATGGATTTAAAATCATTATGTTTCTAGTGCACACTGGTAAAGGAAAAAGATAGGAAGATCAGGGGTTGGAACTAGATTATCTTTAAAGTCCCTTCAAGTCTGGGCCAATCTATGATCCTATGATTCTATAAAAAGGTGGGACACAACTGATGGTTATTAGCTTTGAAAAGTCTGTGTATACATAGCTCCTGGTGACAGTGACATTGGCAAGAGAGTGAGATAAGCAGTCCAGTTTTACATCTGTATTCTGGAAAGAGCACATATAAAGTAGTTAGATTATGCTGTAGATTTCTATCAATTCTTACTGGTTCAGTTTAGTGTGACCTGTATACTGAGGCACAGCAAAATCATGCAAAATTTACTGAAGATTTTTGTAACATACCCAACATACCTGCACCCTCTTCCAGCCCAATTCTGCTCTGTACAAAGTGTAAATACAAATATGATCCTGTTCCTTGTAATGCTTTGTATTATCTTTAAGAGAAATATTATTTATATATTTTTAATGTATATATCTTCTAATCTAAGACATGTAGAGCTTTTTATCTTTCCTCTGCCTGGATTTTTCTGGTCTTCTCAATTTTATTTTCTTCTAACTTCTGTATTTCAAGACACTTCATAAAAGCACAACAACTGGCTATACAGTATTTCTTACCCTTTAAGGAGTCTTCCAGTAGAAATCCTATGCGTGTGTTCTTACTCATGCATAACTAAAGAAGAGGCAGAATTATGCTTAGACCTTTAGCTTGAGAGAAACTTCAAAATAGCATTCATACTTTCAGGTTGAAATTTCAAAGGAACCTATAGGATTTGAACATTTATTTCTTATTAATTTTTTTATGGAAGCTGATCAAACTGATCTCACAGGCATTTTGAAAAACACTAGGCTTACACTTTATCTACTTCATTGTCTTGTGTCAGACAGCATGCAATAAAAATGAAAGAAATTAAAAACCAGGAGAATTAGAAAGAGACTTACTAATATATATATAATTGTTTTTAAAAGTGCATTTGCCATTTATTTAGTTGCTAAGTCATCACCTGAGATTTTCACAGGACTTATATTAATTGATTGATATTGAAGTTGTCCATTTAAACCTTCAGCTCTCACTGAAAGGCATCACCCAAAGGCAGATGAAAACATTTGTACGTTTTAGTAAGTTTTTCACATTTTGTTAGACCAGGCGTATGTTGGCCAACATCAATAGAATTTCTGGAGGACAGAGGATGACAAAGCATCATTAGAAATATATGGGTTTTTTCATTGTAACACATGCTAAGGTTGCTATTCTGTGAGAGTTTGTCAATGTGTGTGTGCACACACGTGTGTGTGTGTGTATGTGTGTGTGTGTGTGAGAGAGAGAGGCATGTAGTGATAGGGCACAGAAGGCAGAGTTACAGATTATTTTAAGAAACATAATATGATGTCTATTTCATCATTACCAAAGATACCAGGAGAGCTGCCAGAATGTAGAGTGAGAGATGGAGTTCTGAGACAGAAACTTTTTGCTTTTCCCAAACCCATAGATGCACTTAACTTCAAACCTAGGATGTTCATCCATATTTAGTATTGAACAATATGAGAGTGAAATGTATGTATAGTATCTTAGTGTGAACATATATGTAAATATGGACTGAAACCATGGAGTTTAGATTAAAATAGAAGTAAAAATTTTCTCCTTAATTCTTTGAGAAAGTTCTGTTTCACTAACTCCATCTTGTCTGGAACTCAAGTTTACCATTTTTTGTTAATCAAATAAAAGAGCTAGTCTATTCTTTAATTATTATTGCAACTTGAAGACTGGAGCTCATAAAAGAATTTAGTCAGGATTTTGCTATTTGTGCTTCATTTATTTCACCAAAGTGATGTTAACATACATGGAGTTGTAGTCTGTAAGTGTCTAACTACAGGACTGATGGAGAGAGACTTTTACAAGGGCATGTAGTGATAGGGCAAGGGGGAATGGTTTTGAATTGAAAGAGTATGTTTTGATTAAATATCAGGGAGAAATTATTTATTGTGACGCTGGTGAGGCACTGGAGCAGGTAGTTCAGGGAAATTATGAATGCCCCGTGCCTAGAAGTGTTCAAGGCCATGTTAGATGGGGATCTGAACAGCCTGGTTTAGTGGAAGCTATCCGTGTCCATGGCAGGGGGGTTGGAACTGCATGATCTTTAAGGTCCCTTCCAACCCGCACCATTCTATGTTTCTATGAACACTAGAACTATGAACACTTTGTAGTTGTTTTTCTTCCTTTATTNTTACCATTTTTTGTTAATCAAATAAAAGAGCTAGTCTATTCTTTAATTATTATTGCAACTTGAAGACTGGAGCTCATAAAAGAATTTAGTCAGGATTTTGCTATTTGTGCTTCATTTATTTCACCAAAGTGATGTTAACATACATGGAGTTGTAGTCTGTAAGTGTCTAACTACAGGACTGATGGAGAGAGACTTTTACAAGGGCATGTAGTGATAGGGCAAGGGGGAATGGTTTTGAATTGAAAGAGTATGTTTTGATTAAATATCAGGGAGAAATTATTTATTGTGACGCTGGTGAGGCACTGGAGCAGGTAGTTCAGGGAAATTATGAATGCCCCGTGCCTAGAAGTGTTCAAGGCCATGTTAGATGGGGATCTGAACAGCCTGGTTTAGTGGAAGCTATCCGTGCCCATGGCAGGGGGGTTGGAACTGCATGATCTTTAAGGTCCCTTCCAACCCACACCATTCTATGTTTCTATGAACACTAAGCTTTGTAGTTGTTTTTCTTCCTTTATTTAATGTAATTCTGAGCAATACTTATCATTGAAAAACTAACATTTAAGGGTTAAAAAAATCTAAATATGCACAAAGCACATAAAAAATCAATAATCTAAATAAAGTAGTTGATTTTATATTTAGATGATGAATTCAAATACATCTGTAAGAATATGATCATACAGAAAATTGTCAGGGACCATAAGTAATAATCAGATGACTTATGAGACTACACAGACTCTTGGAAATTTCCAGCAAGTGTACTGCATGTAGCCTATGAATTAAAAATAATTTTATTAAAAATTCCTCTCTGAAAAAGTGTAAAGCAGACAGAGTCATTTCCAGCATTCAGCTTGATGTGCTGTAGAGTGATTTCATTGTTTTCAATGGGACTAACTTTTACTACCAAAGGACTTGTTTCAAGAAATTTGTATGACTTAAATAATTTCTTGTAGCGTACTAAAATGAAATACTTTTCTAATGTATCAGATAACAGATAAGATGTGTATTAAGGGAACCTTTTCATTATGGTTCTTTACAAATACTTAAAATATTTAAGCCTTTTTTCTAACCTTGCTATACCGTTCCTTGGATTTTCATCACTTTTTTAAATCACAATGATACAGGTAACATGGTTTGTTGACACATATCACATACACAGAACTTTTTTGATTTAAGGTATTATTACTGGATGCTTCCTTTTCCAACCCTTTGGAATATTTCAGATTACTTGGCAGTACTTCATACAATGACATTGGCATCATGGTATCAAACTAGCACTGTGGAGTTTGCAAGTCTTCTGGAGATCAACATATGTCAGAGAAAAGATCCCAAATCTGATTAAATTTATTGATGATATATACAAGTACCATGCTTGGCAAAGGTGTTATATGGGCAGTTACAAAAGGAGGAAGAGCAACACAAGTAAGACTACAGCAAACTATAAATGTGCCATAGTCTGAATTAAGGTTTATAAGAGATTGGCAAAAAAAGGTAAATGTCATTCTGGGAATGTCTCTTGGAAAACTGACAGCTCTGAGTGGTATTATTTCTTCCGTCCTCAATCTTGGCAAGGCTTCATCTTGAAATTAGGTTTGGGCACCATTCTCTAAGAGAAAACAAACACAAAAGAGCAACAAAGTGATCAGAGATTTTAAGACAGATGAGAAAAGCTTTTGTTTTGAACTGAAAATTGGATTTGTATAGCCTAGAAAGAAAGATCATGCAGAGGACATGGCAATCATCTCTATGAAAATGTACAAGTATCATGAAAAGATCATATTTATCCTTCATCACTGTGGGATAAATTTAACTGAATTTAAACCCAAGACAGGTTAGACATTTTTTGCCTTGCTGTAATAATATGTAAGTATTGGAAGAGGCTACTTTATAATGGCCATGAAAATTAAAAAAACTAAGAGTGTCTCAACTTACTCCTGCCTGAAAGCAGAGTAAATTGACCAAATGACTGACCCACTAATTATCTTTTTGATGAACTACAGGTAAATAGTGCAATCAACCTTAGAAAGAAAGCAAATTTATATTTGTTCAGGGTTTAAATATGTATAAAAGCTTTTTACTAGTTCCAGCCCATGAGAAGGAATACAGACAAAGAAATACTTGCATTTCTACAGTACATAGATCAAATTTGGTTATTAAATATAAGTTTTTTTTTTGTTTTTTTTTTTTACTTGGTCAGGAAAGATGAGGCATGATGTGAAGTTTGTGGGCTTTTGTGGAACACATTAGTGTGCTGACTAATGTGACTACTCTTTGAAACACTAATATACTTTCATGTTTGCATCATTTGATATATATTTCTCTAGCTCCTGGAATTAATACCTTTTGATTTAGTTATTAAAAATGTACTTGCTTGGAATGACATGAGCTTGCTGTTCTGAGAATATGATGACAATAATACAATTGTGATGTAATTACAGCATGTACAGCTTTGAGAAGTGATCTCATTTTCTGAAAGCCATGGGTCCTCTTAACAGTTACCAGTACAGTCTCTAAACTTACTGTTACTGATGGGAAAAGGGCATCTGTCACCTTTCTGTTACTGCATCTGCCTGTTCTCCCATTCTTTGGAAGGCATTTTGATTTTTGTGGTGAATGGAAGAAGCAATTTCTTCCCTGTTCGAAGGGGTAGGTTGTGTTTGTGACATCCATCTGAAGGCCACTTTCATATTGCTCCATAATAAGGAAAGAGAAGAGCATAAAAATAATAATTAAAAAAAAACCAAACCAAAGAAACAAAACCACCAAAAAAACCCTAAAAACCAACCAAAAAGAAACCCAAACACAACAAGGAAAAAGATAATGACTGATAAAAAATAATAAGTCAAACTGAATGGGGGAACATCCTTTTCAGATGTAGGCCAGAGATTTATTGGATATGGTAAAGAGGAGGTATCAATTCCACTAAGACAAAGCAGGAAAAATGATACTGTCTGAGGACATTATGACTGGAGCAAAGGAACAAAGAAATAGTGGAGTAATAGGATGAGATCAAGAAGTGGAATTATAAGACTTACTGCTGCTTGACTGAATTGGGAGAAAATATCCTTCGTCTGGAAATTGCCTGGTATATGTTAAAGCAGCACAGGCAAAATTACTGTGCAGCACAAACAGTTTTTGATTCCTTGCAAGAGAAATCAGGAAATCCTGCATCCAGTGAAATTCAAAGGGGCATATGTCATATAATTGCAGCCCAGAGATGCAAGTTCCCCCGGTTTATTGAATATCTGCCTATAGATTTGTTTATCATAAAACTAGTCCTAAATTCTCATTCACAAGTATTGCTGTAAATCTGGATCCTGTCAATTTTATTCATAGAGTCGATCCTATAATTTTATAGAATGTTATGAAATTCTTGACAAGACAAGCACAATTCAAACTCAGTCACAATACGCAGAGAGATTCCCTAGTATGAGGAATCCACCTTAGTGGCATTTTTTAGTCTTAGCCTGAGGATCACAGTTATGACCAAATGGCTGTTTGCTCTCGTCAGCTGCATATAGAGTTTCTTTGCAGTTGATCTGAGCCCAGGAATAGTACAGGGATAGAATTGTTGCGTGGCTGATGCACATCTCACCATGTTCACCCTTGGAAGCCATGTATATGATGACTTATATCAGTGTGGTGATACCTGTACTGTGAAGCACTTAAACTGATCAATTTTTTATAATGGAAGAGGCAAAGCACCCACCTGCCAGATTTCCTTGCATTCTTCTCTGAGGTTGCGTATGATGCAGTATATCTGCCCACATTTTCACCAGCAAGTTAATGTTGTGCACTTCCCCCACCCTCAGAGGTAAAACTCCTGGGTAGGCACCAAAGAGTCAAAAGAAGATTTGTCTAATTTTAGATTTCAGCTGTGGCTGTCTCTTCTTTCACAGTGATTTTACTGTGATTTTTTGCCTAAATCAACAGTTGCTGAGAGAAGATACTTGGTAAATTAGGCAATCTGAAGCCAAATTTTAAATTGCAGATACAATCTAGAAGTTAAAGCTCTGAAAAGGGATTATAAGTGAGGGCTGAGCATCATGAATATGTTAGGCTGCTTTATGACAGGAGCAGAATAATACCAGATTAAAAAATATTCAGAATGGTGTAAAAAATACATTGTATAAAAATTTATCCCTAATTCTTTATGAATGATGTGTAGAAGTCCTCTCTGCCCTTAAAACTCAGAAGCATTAAACACAATTCACAAAATTCAAGCAAATATAAATTTGTGCCTTATTTGCTGATACTGAATATAAATTTGTTAGGGAAAAATTCTTGTTCTATATACCTGTTTTCCACAGAGCAACAAAAGCTCTTGGTTAAAGGGGTCTGGTCTAGTCCAGAAGAGGATGGTTCACTGGTGCCTTGAAGAGTGGCTGGGTGAAGATCCAGGTGAGGCTGCTTAGGGTAGCTAAAGACTGGTAATGTATTCCAGGCCCTTGTATAAATCCAGAGTAATCCAATTCGTTTCAAAGCATTAGCAATGGAATTTGCAGTAATCAGTCTCTCTCAGCCTGCTATGTGCTAAGAAATGGTTTCAAAAAATTATGTATCATTTAATAAATATTTATGTATCTCCTTATTGTGTGAAATAAGTAGTATTGATCGAGTCCAAATATTAAAGCAACTCCCACTGGCTATTTAAAAATATTAAATTACAAAATCATATTAATATTAGAAATGCTGCAACATGGAAATTGTTGATATTTGTGGAGCCATATTTTATTCCATTAATACTCAGTATGTCATAATAAATTCAGGCATATTTTATCCCAAACAGAGTTTCACTGATTCTTGTTCCGAATTAAAACATCTAAATTACAATTAATTTCATATTTAAAGGCCACACATGTGAAGGGATCTATGCTATCTAGATTGATGCTCAGTGCAATTGGCAATGGCGAGATAGGTTCCTTAAACAATGCTTTTAGAAGTCAACACGTACCTACCCTTGTGATTTCTTTCTAAAATCCATCTACATCTTTACTCACCTTAGCTATCTTTGTCAGACCAGTTCCTTCAATTTTAATCTTTATAAAGCAATTTAAAAACTCCTATATTTTGTGCATGGCCTGATAATTTTCCAATCTACTTCGCACAATATATTCTTTTGTTGCCTTCCAGTGCTTACCCTTTACTTTTTTCTCTGATAGAACATTTTCCAAGGCTTGCTCTCTGTTGCCAACAGAGTTAGGCATGCTGACTAATTTCAGAAATTTAACCAAGCACTGAAGCTACAATAGAATATGAATAATGTCTGAGAGTTACTGAGACTGATGAATGCACATACTGAAGAGCTGCAAGTATAGAATCGTAGAATGGTTTACTTAGAGGGTTCCCTAAAGATCATCCTGTTCCAGCTCCCCTCCCTCCCCCCTCCATCATGGACAGGGGCACTTCCATTATACCAGTTTGCTCAGAGTGCCATCCAGCCTGGCCTTGAACATCTCTAGGGATGGGGCATCCACAGCTGCTCTGGGCAACCTCTTCCAGTGCATCACCACCCTCACAGTAAAGATTTTTTTTCCTAAAAAAAAACCTAACCTGAACCTTTTCTTTTATTTCCCTTCCTAACCTTTTCCTAACCTAAACCAACCATTTTTCAATTTGAAGCCATTTACCCTCGTCCTGTCTTAGGCAGTCCTGATACCATACTTGATTGGTTGGTGCCACTGTCACATAGATATTTGAACCTTTATTGCAACAGAGTTTTTTCATTGTTTGATGTAAGATGTTTCCTGTCTTCCAATATAATTTGCATTTCATAATTGCCATTACATACCTTATGAAAAGTAATTCATGGGATATTTTTCAGTTAAAGTTATTTTCTGGTTCAGACTCACTGTTCTATGTTACAGAGCATATGTTTTAAAAATCTTTTCAGGTTAATTTATGCAATTGCAAATAAATAAATCCACTAGAGGGCAATAACACTGTTAATGTAGCTGAAATAACAACATTTTGTTTTGATTAAAAAATTTTAACTGAATGAGGAAAAGCACAGGGAGCCATTTAAATGACTGGGTGTTTGACTCCAGACTGGGAACAGCACTCATTCAGCTTCTTCAGTTTTCATATTCTAGGCATACAAATGAATACCCTGGTAAACATCCTCAGATCTACTATTCCTCAGATGCTTCCTTTTTCCACGAGGATAAAGGGAAATGTCAGAAAGACAATTTTGTAAGTAGAGTATTTCAGGGACCCCATTTACCTAGTGTAATTCAGCCTGAGATATTAAGACCTTCAGTCTTTATCCTCGACAATAATTTCATGTCCTACTAGTTAAAATGTCCTTTACTTACATAAAGAAGTTGGAAAAGTAAAATACTTACCATTAAATCCCGTTTTGACCTGCAAAGGACCAGAAAGACTTACCAGTGTCATTGAAAGTTATCCTTTAGGAGTTTACACTAAACCTTAAAGTATGAGAAGGAAAACCTTCTCATATGAGTAAAGAACCAGAGAAAAGATAGAAGAGTAGTTAGGAGTCTCTTTCAAAAATGTTTTGACTGTAAGGAATGGCAGAAAGAATATTTCTGAAGAAATATTCCAGTCATTTCCCACCTCACTCCTCAGAGCTTTGCTGCAGCTTTCTAGCACGTATGTTTCACATCTGATTAAGTGAGAGGTGATTTCTGCAGTAAGTGAAAGCCTAATTTTAATCTATACAGAAAGTGTATGAAAGTGATAAATACAATGCAATTTCAGACTTGATGGGAAGTTGAATGTGAGTCAGCAGTGCCCTGACAGCCCGGAGGGCCAACCATGTCCTGTGTGCATCAGGCCCAGCATCGCCAGCCAGGCAAGGAAGGGGATTGTCCTGCTCTGCTCTGCACTGCACTGGGGTAACTTCACCTTGAGTCCTGTGGGCAGTTTTGGGCATAACAATATAAGAAAGGTATTAAGCAATTAGAGAGTGTCCAAAGGCGGGCAATGAAGTTAGTGAAGAGTCTTGAGGGGAGGCTGAATGAAGAGCAGCTGAGGTCACTTGGTCTGTTCAGGCTGGAGAAGAGAAAACTGAGAGGAGACCTCATTGCAGTCTGCAATGGAAGGAATTCATAACTTCCTTGTGAGGGGAAGAAAAGGGGCAGACACTGATCTGTTTGTTCTCTGTGGTAAGCAGTGACAGGACTAGAGGGAACAGAATGAAGCTGTGTCGGGGGAGGTTCCAGTTGAATATCAGAAAAAGGTTCTTCCCCCAGAGGGTGGTTGGTCACTGGAACAGGCTCCCCGGGAAGGTGGTCACAGCACCAAGCCTGACAGAGTTCAAGCATTTGAACAGTGCCCTTGGGCACATGATGTGACTCTTGGGGATGGTGCAGTGCAGGGCCAGGAGCTGGACTCAGTGATCCTTGTGATCCAGTGATCCTTCCAACTCAGCTTGTTCTGTGCTTCGGTAATTCTGTAATACTCATTGGAGGGCAAAGGCTAACAAAACCTTTTAAACTGTCTATTGGTGTCCACCTAGATTTTTCTACTTTGATGTTTATTACCACAAAAGACAACACCACATGCTTTAGCATGTACACGTAGCATATGGCCCTCTATTGTCATGCCAAAAAAATCAAAGATTTCTTTAGGCTTTGTCCCCATAAGAATTGATACATCAACTCCTCTGTTCACAACTAGGGAAGAGAAGCAGCAACTGATGCTCTTTGCAAACAATGCCAATACACTCTCCATGAGTTAGTGAGCACAAGAGACCATTTTTTTAAAATCCCTGTAGGGCTGTTGTCTGTTGTCTACAAAAAGTTATATCTTCAAAAGAAGTCATAAAAATAAATCATCGTTATGTTTTCATAGGTACTTCATAGGACCCTTCAGACTCAGGAACTTTGACAGCCCTGTTGCAGATTTAATTCCAAACAAAGCCTTCCATAATCAAATATTGCTAGTTTGTTTGGAAAAGGTTGAATGATGTTTAACAGAGAGAACAAGAACTAAATTTGGATACTTTATAAAGGCTGTATGTAGTTTTGTCTAAGTGCTATTCTGTTTGGTATTATAAGGAAATTGCCCTCTCTACAGAGTGCTTAGCTCAAGGGAAAAATTGCCCTTACCTATGGATCCTGGGAACAGCAGCTAAGGCAATTTGAAGAAGCATTACTCAGTACTTGTGGCACTAGTCAAGTCTCTCAGAGGTCTAGGCCTTTGAGGCAGAGGACATGTGGGTAGGGAATATATATTAAGTAAGAAAACATTAACAAAAGGAGTATATTAGAATATTCTTCTGAGAAAAATAGTAACATGCATCTATTAGGAAACAACAAATACAGCTAGTCTATATTCAGTTATAAAACTAATCTTGCAAATTAATTTGAGCAATGAAAGTAGAAATAAAATCTCTCTTTAAGCTTCATCCTAATTTTAACCAAGCTTTAATGATATCTCTGGTTGCTATACACACATACACTTACGTGCAAAGTCTGAAATGGATTAAAGAAATAAACATGCATATGAAATTATAAGTAAATCAGTTTGAATGGAAATATGTTCCAGATGCCAAAGGAGATGCTGCTGAAATGACTGGGCTGTGATGTCAAAGATGATGAGTAAATGTTGTTTAATAGTAACATTGAATTAATCCTGAAGGTAAAGTAACATTGATGTATGCTCTAGGAGGAATTCACACAGGAAACTGTAAACTAGAAGGTCTTAACTTTTGCACTAGATAGATGGGAGAATAAATTCTGCTCGAGCCGTGTCTCTGGAACACCATAGATACCCTGTTATGCCAGGGCTGCTGAATTCCCTGTGCCTTCTTATAGGCACGTGGAAGCAAGGGAAATAGGATATGAAACCATCTTTTCCTTCTGCCTGGGTAAATGTTAAGATAAATCCATAGCCTCTCCCAGTTTCCCCCCAAAAGTACTGGACCTCTAAAATCATTTATCTCCATCAATTCTGATTTATCCTAATTATCTCTAGGTGGTATGTACATAAGAAAAAAAAAATCTAAATATTAAAACTCAGTTGGAAAAGCCTAGATGGGTTTTATTTCCAGAATGTTAAAGTCAAGTTTTGATGGAATGATCTTTCAGGAAACACATATGCTCTACCTAATGCAGTGAATACTACTATCAGGGCCCCAGCCCCTGTCCACAAGAAAGTACTTTGTCTTTTCTGATCCTTAGAAATCAGTTTCTGTGCAAATTTTCACCAATAATGACTGTAAAGCTTCAAGAAATAATGGGGGTCTGAACTTTAAACCTTGAAGAGATAAATTCCCCATCCAACTGTGAACACATTGCTCTCTTAGCCTTAGATATTTCATAAACCATCATGTCCTGTAGATCCAGGTACAGCATAGATGAAATAAATCCCACACTTTATTGCAATGAAATCTTTGTCTGTTACTGTTCAAAATTAGGTTCATTATAAGAATACTATTAAATGATATGTGAAGCCTTATCTCTCAAGAACTGTATGCTCCTGACTCTAAACCAGCAGGTTCACTCCCCATGATAGGGAGGCAGGATTGCTAGGAAGGTGTCATGCCAGCAACAAAAGGCAATACTCACTCTTGTGCAAGTGAAATCTTCTTCTGTGGATACCTCAGTAACTCAGTGAACTTTCAGTAAACTCAGTGCCTCTATTCTTTTCATATGGAAACTTTCCAAATGAATCCTTCAGCAACTTGGAAGAAATATTATTTTCACCAGGTTTTTAAGGGGACTTTAAGTAGTCTAATCAAGATCACAATCCAAGTAGCAAAAAGATATAATCTTACTAATTTTCAGTTAGAAGATTGAGTTATTTTTGGGTTTCTACCACATATCCCTTATAAGGCAATTCTAAGTGGATTAGTGTGTTCTGTTTTAGAGTTACTAACATGTGCCAGGAGGTGCGGTAGAAAAAAGGACAATCTCCACAACTTTCTTCTTTGTCAGTGAGAAAGGTTCCTGCTTTAACTTAATGTGCTGAACTACCTTTGGAGGAAACTTTCTACATAGATTATATAAGAGGACAAAGCATAGACATAATTATGGGTATAAATATAATAAAAATATATTTAGAATAAATTGTTATTTTTTTTCTCTTTGAGGATGAGCCCAGATATATAGGCCTTCTCTAATTTGTATATGATTTTCTGGAAGTCTGAAATTGTGCTGTTATGTATGGTGGTTAGATTATTAAATTATGTATTTCTAAAAAATCAGAACTAATATCCAGTGGATCATAGACAAGATGGTTGTGATCCAATTTTTTGTTTGAATCAGAATCTCTGCTAATTTTCTTTGTCTAAAAGTATACCTAAGTTTTCTCAAGTACTATCCTAGCCAATGAAAAAAAACCTTTGGTGAAAAAGTACCGGGAAACATGTTGATTTATAAGCTAAAGTATTCCTTTAGGATATTTTCTTTTTGTTTCAATGTCTTCCTTTTCTCCATGTGTTTTACCAATAGTTGACTTCAGAAAATTAAGGCAAGAAATGACAATGGCATAGTTAGAAAATCCTTCCTTTAGATTTGTTCTTCAGGAAGCTGTATCTATGATGAGGTGACTTTGAAAGATTAAAAAAATTATTTCGAGAGTTCTTGATACCATGTAGTTAATGCTCCTCAGAAGTGCTCGTAGATTCTTGCTGCCAAAATAATTGAAGGTTTCTCATGTCACGACCAGCTTTTTGTGTCTAAGGCACAAAGAACCGGAAAAATAATGTAATAAATGGGGGTGAAACCTTAACACAGAGAGACACAGAGGATGTCCAAAATGTGACTTTCTATGTCCAGATCTTACAAAACACTGCCTTTACTTATGCAGCCCTCTAAGGTTTTGTAAAGTCAGTCACAAAGGCAGACTGAGATTCACCAGTGTGCCCTGATCTGAAAATGCACAATAATTATCAGCGCAGTTTAACTGGGGTCTGAATTGTTTGGCATGGTAAAAAGTCTGATCTCAACAGTCAAAATACTTTCTTTAACTTTTGCTAATTCACATTTTCATGTCATTAGAAGTCATGAAAGGAATATTCTCTGACTTCTTATTCCAGTTTTCTAGTATGAACTGTTTGGCAATTCTTTAAAAGTAATTCATTTAAAGGAATGAAAACAATCACTATTTTCTTTCTTGATGGGCCTCTACTATTAGTTCCCAAAAGAAAGGCACAAACAATAGCAAATTTTATAAACTTAAAGTTTTTTTCAATCAGGTATTGAATTATGCAATCAATATGCTTGGGCCATTATACTCAAGTGGACTCAAGTCCACTATAAAATAACATTATTATCCCAACTCCTTGTAGAGCAGTGTCAGAATGATACAAAAATAATATTTCTGAGCAAGTTTCTCTGATTTAGATCCACTGTGTCACTTTGGATGATGTGACTTTGGTGATTCTCCTTGAAAAGGATTTTGCATGTTCATGTTAAAAGAAATGCTCATTTCACTTCATATACAGATTTCTTTTCAAGGTAGAAAGTAGCTTTCTATGCTAATGAAATGGAACTAATTTTAGTATTTCTGTTATATTTTCACTAAAGTATGTACATTATGATGAACAAAATGACCGGTAAAGCAGCTTTAAGGTTTGTTTTTCTCTCTTTTCCCCATAGTACTTAGTTAAAATAGTATTAAAAGAAAAAAATCTTTGGAACAATGATATCTGCAATCACCTCATAATGAGACAATTGTGTCTCCACAGACTGAAACTTGACATCTCAGCTTAACAAATGGATGATAAGGAAGATTAAAATGTTTTTGAATATCATCCTATATTCTTATCTTGGCTTTTTTTTCCCCTATTTTTTTTTTCCTAAAAATTAAATGTAATAACATCTGGTTTGATTAATTGTCTTTCACATTCCAAGTACCCTGAAGTATATTAAAAAATATTGAGACACAAGCTGGTCTTTTCAATGGGTGTGTCAGAAAGACTACAGTGTGTCTGGTGAAAAGAGAGGGGTGCTCTGCATATGTTCTTTGGTGCGATGTACATTGACCTCATGCAGAACTGTTCTTAATAACAACTGTAGGGAGAGTTTTGCACGTGGAGGACTGCTTGAGCAGGCAGCCCAAATGTTATCCCTCCCGAGGAAATGGATATAGCTGAAGTACCAGTGGAATTTCTGCTCTAACCTCCCAGATCAGCCTGGCACAGGTTATTGTGTGAAGTACAAATTAAAGGGAGGAATAGAGAAAATGTAGCCAGAGCACTACATATATCTCCTTCCTCATCTCCAGTCACTTTTTTTTCCCCATACAAAATAAGGGCAAATAAATATCCAAAGTAATGCACTTTGATTTTGGGTATCAATGTCTACATCAAAAGTGACCAAAATAATTGGGAAATTGTTTGGGAAAGGACCCCCTGACATTTTAAACTGTCACAGATTCATATATAGCCGTATCAGTTAATTGCTGTTGCCCATATTTCCTGAAATTTCTGTAAAGTATTTTCAAATATCAGACACACTGTTTAAAGGTTTAAAGAAACCTTTAAACAGTACAATGTAACCTAACAACTTTGTGCAGCATCATCAAAATGTTCAGATGTAGTAGATACATGACTCACACTCACCATCCTCTGTCCTAGGAGTGGTTTCTAAATTAGGCTTCTAAATTACTTCTTCATTGTAATAATATTGTCATCCTTCCTGTTACTGCTGTATTGTGGCCATAAGATGTTACTCAATTTCTCTCTGCAAGCATCCTATAAGTGAAAACACTTACCTCTGAGTATCGATATTTAAAGAAGAGCACATTAAGTACAGTAAGAATTGACAACAACACAAAAGCATACAGGGACAGAAGGTAACTGGTATCTGCTCTCTGCATCAAGGTTAAACATACCATGTAAGCTTTTGGCCAGAGTAGTATTAGACTTAGAAGAGTAGCGGCTATGGCAGAATACTTTTTTGAAGGAAGAAAGAAAACAGCTTATTTACAGGTAGACTTTTTGCTGTACATAGTGTAAATAAATTAATAAGAGTTTTCTTAATAAAATATCAATTTATCTTTAGAAACCTTACGTGTTTTCATCTGTGTAAAGAGTTAATTAACTAAACTAACGTTAGGTTAAGTTAGTTGTGGTGGCAGGGGGTTGTCTTGTCTGGTCCAGATTTAAGACAAGTATTTGATTAGTGAAAAATTAGTACTTTGGAACAAAGCAAACTAACTGTGGAAAGATTCAGCTTCTAGAGAACCTTACCTCTTTAGAAACTAGAACAGTAATACGTTATTTTTAAATAATGGTTCAGGAACCACTGGTGTGGTGCATTTTGCCCTTTCATAACAATATTTTCACAGAAGTGAATCAACAAGAATGTCTATCATTGATCCATATTGGGGTATGCACATCCTCAGTTACAGGCAAACTTTTACCAAATTTTTATATAGTGATGTCAAAAAAAAAGAGTCATTTTGAGAGGGAAGAGAAGTAGCATTGAGCTTTTGACCAGGTCAAGCAGGGGGTAGCCTGCAATGATGTTAGTACTGATCAGAAAGAGAGACGTAAAAATTCTGCCATATACCAGCACAGGAGACAATGGCAGATTGTGATAACAGCAGCAAGACCTTATGGCAATGAGCTCCTCAAGAAATGCAAGGCAAGCTGTTGGGATTCAAGAGCTGAGACCACAAAATATTCAAAAATAATTACATTTCTGGGGAGTAAGGGGTTTATGCTGCTGTTGAGGACATTCTGCATGCCACTGCAGTGCTAGGCACAGAACAATCACTGTGATTATACCCTACACTGTCTGCCCTGAATTTTTTCTCCAAGGATTCAAAACCAACTGGTGGAACAAGTACTGCCATGTAGCAAAAATGTGTGCTGACCTTTACCCAATAAATATGCACTGGCTCCAGATCCAGATTGGGACTAGGTGAGTTTATTAGTCTGTAGCCAGCAAATCAACAATGTGAGAAAACGAAATTCCTCAGGCTATTGAAGCCCCAGCATATAATGAACTTAGTGCTGTAAACAAACAGTGGAGTGTGTTTACAGATAGACCTTGTAAAATTACAGCAGGGATCAGGAGGTGGTGAGCTGCTAATTGGAATCCCTTCATGGGAGGAGCTGCCACCTGTGAAGGGGCTGGAGGCTCTAGTCAGTTTGCAGAAGTAATGGACTTGAAAATAGCCTTGGAACATGTTCAGATGCACTGGCCCCAGTATATGTACATAAAGTCTTCTGGTTAATGGGCTAATGCAGTGTAAAAATTTCTTAAAAACTGGAATCATGTTAACTGGCAGCAAAAAGCTGGTGAGCCGGGGGAGAGGGGAGGAAAATGTTAGTGTTTAATTGTTTATTTGCCTTTTTTTTTTTTCTTTTACTACATGAATCTGTAATCAAAAGTTTCTGTTAACCAACAATAAAACATAAGTGAAATTCCTCTAATTGAAAATATTTTCCTCCAACTGTTGGCAAGGTGGCACAAAGAAGATTCCTAGAGGATAGCTCTGAAAAGCAAAATACTGATTCCATCAGTTTGCTATAATACCCTTAGTTGTGGAAAATGCTAAGAAGGGTACTAAATAGATAGACTGATCTTAAGGATCTAACTTGCCAAATTACTGAGGGAGCTGTAAGAGGTAGCTCTTGCAGATTTAGGAACAGACCTAATAAAAATGGATGTTTCATGCTGGACAAATACAGACAAGTGTCTGTGTATGCAAGATTATTGAGAAGAGGACAAACACTACAGAAGACGTATAGCCTCAACAAATTCTCAACTAGACCTGAAAAAGATCAGATCAGTATTTAGGAAATATTTGGATGCCAGAAGATTTATTTACAATTTCTGAGAGAAACTCTATCTGGAGGGCAAAATATGTCATAATGAGAAAACTAAAGGTAAGATTTCTGACCTATCTGACATTGAGTCAGGAAATGAGCAACACATTACAGGAGAATTCTAGTGGTTCAGTGTCATCTGGGAATCTGAAAACATAATGGATAGCAGTAGGCATGCATAATCCTTTGGAAAGACATCCAAGAAACTGATGACAAGGGCAAACAAACAGAAAAGGATCCTTACCTAGCAGTGTTGGATCCAGCAGAACATCTTCCCAGGTAACAAAACAAAGTGTGATGAGCTAGAAAAACATTTTTATCCCCTGAAGTCATCTGGACCCCATCAGAGAAATGACAGACTCTGTCACAGTTAGGAGAATGCCAAGCCATGTGGGCAGCCCTCTATAGCAAGGAAGATCTACAGCTGCGCATGATCACATCCGACTGTCAAACTGCCAAACAATGGCAATAGCCCATGTTCCCATGGAAAATACTGCCTGTGAGGTAGACACAGACTGAGAGAACAGGGGAGAGAAAACTGTGGACAACAGCATGGAATTGGCAGACTGACAGTATACAAAGGACAGAAGGATAGCCACAGAGTGACCTAGAATGACATCCTATGAGAAATGAATATGCCTAATACATCTACAGCAAGGGTTACGTGAGCTGATAAATCCTTGTACGTATTAAAAATACTTTCAAAATCAGACTTTCAAAGACCAAAATCTTTTAAACATTGATAGGAGTTCTAAAAGATCTTTTTCCATTCTGATTCAGAAGTAATCATCAACCTTTATCTTCCAAGAAGAAAGCTGGATTTAGCCAACTGTACAGGAAACCCATTTCAAACTGCTGGCAAGATCTTTCCTTTTTTCCACCAGATTCCATCTATGACTTTGTTTTAATGTCTAAGCTATTACAGTATGTAGACCTTCTGAAAATGCACAAAATAAATAGCTTAAAAAATCAGATGTTCCCAAGTGTGAGTTATCTAGCAATACATTAATTTGTGCAGATTCTTTAAGCAGTTGGTGAAAACACAAAGGGATAAAAAATCTGTTTTATTAAATGTAGCACAAATAAGCACAATTTCAAATTTTTCCCTGATTTGATTTTTAAGTGAGAAATGTTGCATTTAGCCTATATAATCAATTCTAAGAAAATATCTAGAATAATCTTTCATGGAACACTATCACAAATGGATTATGAGTTGTGAATTCTAAATTTAATCTAGGTAGAACTGATTATTAGTGTAAGTCACAGAATTACATCAAAGTAAAATTATACAATGTTTGTCTTCACAGTATTAGGGAAGAGCTTACTAATTAGCACTACTTAGAGATTTTAGATTTTACTTAATTTGTATGAGGGTACTCAAAGCAGTTTCTTAATTTTGTCTCCACCACATTAGCACCAGTGGAACTTCAGTGTTTTAAATGGAAATTAACTGTCAAGCTAAAATTTGATGGGAAATGGTGAGATTGCATTTAGAAGTGTAACAACTTCCATAGCCTGCTCTCAGTGAGACTGTAAGAGAGATGACAATGTGATAGTGCCCCTATCAGAGTTTACTCACATTCTTCAGGTAGCCTTACTGAATGGAATCTCTCACTTAAATGAAAAATACAACTGATCCATTGTATACAGGCAGGATGGATGAAAGAAATGGTGCCAAGTACTGTAAAAATAGACCAAATATATATTTTGCCATGAAGTATGCTGGTATCCTGCAAGTAAAATATTAATTAGAGCTTATAAAATACAGCTGTAGAGAGTTGACACTTAGGCATCAAACCAAATATATCATTACTATCTGTGAAATATCTACAGTAAAAGACACCGTCCTTTTTGACATATGTAGGCATGATATATGATGGAAGGTTTTTCTTTTGTTCATTTTTTAAAGTAGGCAGTTCTACCTCTTTTGGTTATTTTATTAAAAATTATGCATATATTTTTAAAACCCTCCATATGATTCTGTATATTCTTACAAAATATAAATCCCTTCAGGGAGTTATTGCAGTTAATGCTATTTATGGAAAGATACCAGAGATTCAACTTTAATCTTATGTGCCATTGCAAATAGTATGTTTTTCTATTTCACAAACAGATAGTCAAGGTTTTAATATAATTTCTGGATTGTATATAGATTACCTAACCTTATAGTAAGAAGATAATCTAAAGAGATATTTTATCAACTGAGAAATTGATACCATATTACATTATATTTCAAAATTAGTTATTTCAGTTAATGGAACAATTAACCACTGAGTTTAGCAGGAACTGTATTGGATTTTCATGACACTGAATTGAAAACTGAATGCATTCCTAAAAGTCATGGTCTAATTAATAAATTATTTAAAGGGCACATGGTGGATTTCTATTCCTTTCATATACACAAGATGTAATTATAATAATACTTCTCGCCTAAAGTACTCTAAAAATCTCTCTTACCTAACAACATACCTGTAAATTCTCATCAAATAGGAATGAAAATACTTCCATGATAAAGGGAAAAATTAAACATCTGTTGATACTGATGGCATGCTGTGATATGAGGGCATTTATGTGACCCGCATTTATGTGACACCCTTTGCTTCCACTCTCATTGCTTCTTGTGCAATATTTTGGCTAGCAATAAATATTTGAAGCACATGAAAATAGAGAAATTTCCCTTGACATGTCATTTCAAAACTGTCTCTCTGGAAAACAGTTTTGTATTTTATGTTAGCTGGAAATTTTATTTTAAATAAATGTAGATTAAACTTTGATTTTATAGCTTTTAAAATTTCTCATTCATAGTTGTGCTTATGTATTTGTAGATATAATATAATATAATGTGAAGTGAGGAGGGAAGAGTTAACAACCCTACAGTATGTTTCTACTACTATATTTTTATTGGAATGAGCTATCCATTTCACTATATCATTACAGTGCTGATTTAGAGCCTTAAGATGATACATAATTTCTCTGAGTAAAAAAAAGAAGTGAGGATTGGAATATAGCTTATCTGCAAGGGAAATAAAGAGATTGAAATAAAGTAGGAAAATGTGGATAGGTAGTTTTTTTAGTAGGTTAGTATTTTTGAATGCAAATTTTAAAATGTTAAAAATAATTTTAATTGCCCTGGCATTGCATGAACATTATTGGATTAGTCATTAATGCATGCTGGCAGCAGATTTTTTAATACCTTTCCTACTTTGCTCTGTGAGAAAACAGATCATTTTAATGGATATTTAAAGCCCCAGGATGTACCTGATACTGGAAAATCTTTAATGCAAAACTGGCAAAACTATAGTGACTTCTTAATTTTATTCAAAACTGTCTCAATGCAGCCAATACATCATGGAGGCAGGTCTCACAAAAGAGAGATCTTGTTTACAGAATGACAGCAATTATAAGGTTGGCTCCATTTGTGCTGTGTCTTCTTTGCTTTCCCTACTTTTGCTATTTTAAAGATAAAGAGTAGAAATTTGCTGTTTCCTTCCAGTCTGGAAGGCTTTCATTGACGATGGTTAGTGGGATTCAAGAGTAGTTTAGAAACTAAATAACTGACAAATAATTCTATATTCTATAATTCTAACCACTGGGTTATGCTTTCCTATTCAAGGCTGGACCAGCCACAGATGGAGCCACAAAAATGGGGGACAGACAGAGGACTAGATTTGGTGAGAATTTTAGGTACCCAGAAGTGTTTGGTAGCAGCTAAATGTGCCTTTCTGTGATTCACCTGATAGCTCAAAACCAGCAGATACACCTGTAGTAACATCCTAAGTTACTTGCCCAGATTCTGAAAAGGTTCAGTTTTGTTTTCCAAAGCTCTACATACCTGGAAAAAAGGATGTTATGCAGTGCAGTACCATGCACAAAAGCACAAAACCCTGATAACTGTAAGCATCTTGAAATCTCTTGCACTGTGTGGCATTTACACATTCTTGGCTCATAAAATCATGAACAATGATTCATTTATCTACATAAACAAATAATTAAACCCCAAAGTCTTATTACTCTTAATTACACTGGGCAGTCCTTACTGGTGTCCTTGTGAAAAGTGTCTCAAGCCTAACAATTAAATCACCAACAAAGCCGTTGTTATTGGTTCAATACTAACAACCAACAGTAAAACTTTTAAATTCACAGGTAAAAAGCAATCAAAACACTTGAAACTTAAATGATCAATGAAGGTGAGTAAACATAATATTGCTAACTGCAACAATGTATTTCTCATTTTTAATTTTTTTTAACCTTTTAACTGTATGGAATCTTAGGCAGAAAAAGAGTCACTGCACAGCATTTGAAAAACATTAGAGATTATAGGATTCAATATGCTGTCAGAAGAGGTGCAAGCTGAGCTATATTGTACTGAGCAGTTATTGCTGCTGCAGAAACCCACTCAGTTTTCTTTTAATATTTGCAAGGGCAGGAAAAAGATAAAAAGTTGGTGAGACTCAATTGCAACTTTAAAATAAGGAAATTCCAAATATGTGTGCCATCTTATCTTTCCATTCCATTCCTCAATAAATGTCTATCCATGCCTCTGAAGAGAGAAATAAGAGTCTGATGTAGGAAAGCTTGAGTTTCCTGACTTATACAAGTTTGTATAGGCAATCTATGTGTGTAAAATCACTTCTCCTAGGACTGTCGTCCTCTTTTCAGAACTTATGCCTGAGTTCATCCTGACCCATCTCCACTTAGCTGGAGAAAGTGCTTTACTCCTAAACCCTCATAGTGCTAAGTGCTACCTTCTCTTCCTTCAATCTGTACATTTGAAATGGAAATCCAGTGAAGATTGTTGCTTAAATTATATAAAGAATAGTGATTTTGACTTGCTTCCCTTCCTAACTTCTGCATTTGCTCAACAGTGTCATTTCTGGATTGCCTAATACATCATGCACAATGTAAGAGATCAAGACTCTTAATTTGTATTTTAGATTCCAGACCGGTAGGTTTCACATGTCAAACCAATATTCTCTTAGGGATTGAGTACAGCTGATTTAACTTAGATAACTACCTAACAGCCCCATTTTAGATATTTAATATGGCAAGATTTTTCTCTCCTGTAAACGTGTAATTGTCCAAGGTGAAGAACTGAAATTAGGCAGGTATGATGTCACTCATGAGGACTTCAGAGGCACCTACTCTCCCCATTGACCAAATGGATGTGAGTTCTTCCTCTAAGAGTTTTCATGCTTTTATACAATTGAAGGTAAACAGAAAAAGCTATATCCTAAGAATATTTTGGGGTCTAGCCTGCAATGCCAGGCACTGCATTTTAAGGTTTTTATATTGTTACATTTATGTTTTATTCCAGTCCTCAGAATCATTCAGTCATCCTCACATGATATTCTGTATTTAAAGTGCTTTTCATTTCTCTATCATCAATAAATTTCATTATCACATTGAGAATTTTGTGCCAAGTCCCTAATGAAATATTTAAATAACATCAGACCCAAGGCTAACCTTTTAGGAACTTCACCAGTAAGTTTTTCTATGAAGAGAAATCTAACTTCAGTTCTTTTTCAGATTTCATTGGTCAGTTTCTTACCTACAATACAGTTCCTCTCTTGGTTTAATGAACATCCCATGTGACAATGCATTAATTTCTTTTAGTGAAGAGCTGATTGAATCTGCTGCATTTCTCTAAATGGCTAAGAAACAAAGTAACATGACCCATTATATTAAATCAGCTCAGAAATTATATCTCAGAAAAGTTTAGTGTGAAAAGATAATAATTTTAAGATATTAATCAAAAATGAGAAGTAATATTCTCAGAATTCACTCAGAGCCCTAACTAAAAAACTCCTTATTAAAAATGGTGAAGATAAACCAAAAGACCACTCTCCAGAAAAGAAAAATAAATCAAATTAAATCATTAAGCTTTTAAAAATTACAGTTATTAACTGAGCTATTTTAATGATCTGATATTTAAATATCAATCAGCTGGGTACCCTACTCCCTTGGTAACTGCAAATACTGGTTTTGCAATATAATATGATGCTTTACTTCCCTCCTCCTTGGTTCTTTCTTTCTGACAGTGTGATGAATTATATTGGTGTTTCACGTTATTGAGTCACTGAAGTTAGAGCACAAACTCATTTGTATGACAGCACTAAGAAATTGCCTATTCCTTGAAAATGAAGAGTCCTTTTGAAGCTGCAATTGTTTCTATCTGTACCAAAAAAAACAATTTCTGTGGTCTCTTAAGAGAGAAATTACTTTCTAACGCCATCAGATCCATGTGTCACGTATGGCATCAATAAACCCTGGTATGTTTCTTGCTAGGTCTTCAGGTCAATGCCTGAAATACAGTACTGCTCCAGAGGAAAGGAATAACCTGGGAAATGCAGATAATCAGAGAACTCTTGTGATTCAAAAGCACAGAAATGTCTAACTGGGCGTGGTGCTGAACATGTTCTGTCTATTCTCCATCCAAGACAGACTGTATTTTTTCTTCTCCTATAAGCAGAAGAGATTAGTACACAGATGTGTAATAATGCGTAACAGACAGTAAAACCAGAAGTCAACAAGATCAAGGGCAATTTATTATTCACAAAACAGAGGATTGAAATTTAGGCGTGATCTCTGAGAATGAGGTTTCTTTGGAAAAAGTGGATGAAATATTGCTTCCACTGAAGTCAGTGAAATGTTGCCATCAATTCTAACAGAGATAAAATTCTATTTTATTATTTTTGTCTTTCTTTTCACATGTCCCTCTTTTTGATTCCCTGGACAATTTATATTAATAGTTTCATTTTTCAGTTTGGGTCTAGGAAAAAAATTTGCATATCTTTATGTCCAAAGTATTTTCGTCATCTCACTATACTTTGATTGATTATTTTTAAATTCAGATTTATTCCTGAGCATTACTGTGGAAAGGATTGGAGCATCTGTGAGAAGCTGTTAGGTAGTTATCTAAGTGTGAGAAGGGTGATCAGATGAAAGGCAATTGCATAAATTTGACACAAATTCAATGGGAAACAAGTATGGCTTACTGTCTTTAACAATGTCTCTGTCTCTAAAGAAAAGTGATGTTCTTAAGCATGATTAAAAGTTATCTACCAAGATGGTCAGAGGAAAAAGCCTATAGGAAGAGGTTAAGGGAGGTTTTTTGGACAGTCAGAGGGAAGACTAAGAGACAATGAATTAACTAACTGAAGGGCAGTTACAAACACGAAGGAGCAAAACTCTTCTCAGCAAATGTTTTAACAAGTGGCAGTAAGATGATTCAGGCTGGATAGAGGAACTCAAGAAGTCTCTGGGCTGACTTCCTACTCAAAGCATAGTGAGCTGTGAGATTGGATTTGTTTGCTTATGGTTTCACACAGTCTGGTCTAAAAACCTTCAGGAAACTGCATTACCTCCCTTGCCAACCTCTTCCATTTTTTGATTGCCTCATTGTTTAAAAAGTTTATCATTATATACAGTCTGAGCCTCTCTTGCTTCAACTTATGCATGCTGAACATCGTCCACCCAATTCTTCATATTGGGTGGATGATGTTCACCATCTACTGTGAAGAGCCTGAGATCCTATTCCCTAACTCCCTGTTAGTACTGGTAGGTTGCCATTAGGCCTTTTTGAAGCCTTCCATTCCCTGGTGTAAACAAGTCCAGCTTCCTCACTTTTTCCTGATAAGACAAATGCTCCAGCACCAACCACTGTGGTGGTTTTTTCCTGAATTTGAATCACTTGTTCAGAATAGTTTTTATACTGGGAGATCTAAAACTGGATTCAGTATTCCAGACGTGGTCTCATGAGTGCTGGGTAGAATGGAGCTGCCTCACATGTGTTTGCTGTGCCCCTGTTCATTTCACCCTGAACTAAGCTGTCTTTGCTGTCAGCCTGGCATCAGTGAAGAGCCCCAGGTGCTTTACAGCACAGCAGCTCCCCAGCCAGGCTCTTCCCAGCCCTGTTTCCAGAGCTTCCTCTTTCTAAGAAGAAGGATTTTGCATTTGTCCTTGGGGAATTTTACAGTGTTCCTGTTGGATCATACCTTCAGCCTGTCCAGGGCACCTTGGATGGCAATCTACTCGCAGCCATGTCAGCTGTTCGCTCCATTTTAGTGTGTTCTGAAAACCTGGGAGACTGCACAGTCATTTCTTCAAGATAATGGTGTTAAACAGAGCAGGTACCAGAGCAGACCCCTGCAGTTCTACACTTTTTGCACCTCCAGACAGAGCACAAATCACTTAGCCCCTACTCACTGAGCCCACTAGCCTCCAATCATATTTTTACCCGTCTAGACTGAAATCTCCTAATTTGGATTCAAGAATATTGTGTAAGTCAGTATCAAAAGACTTGCTAAAGGTAAATGATAATCACTGCACTCACCTCATTCACAGGTCTTGATATTTTGTCATTCAAGGTAATCAAGCTGGTTGGATGTGATTTATCTTTGGTAAATCCATGCCACTGGTTCCAATTACCTCCTTCTGTCTCGTGTCTCCTGGAAAGTGTACAAAAAAGACTTCTTCCAGTATTTTCCGAGGGTCTAAGCAGGCTTGCCTGGCCTGCCACAAACTGAGGCTCACAATGATAAGGTTGGTGATTAGGTAAAAAAATTGATAAGGAGTAATGCAGTGCTGGAACAGATGACGAAATTTCCATCCCTGGAGTTTGTCTCCATAAGGCAAAGATGTTACTGACCTAATTAAACACTGGTGATCTCTTATATTAAAGAATTGTATTGGATTACATGACCTGCAAAAGTCTGCCTAACTAAAACTTCTCTGATTTTATAGCCCTTCGATACAATTAATCCAAAAATTCATAAGGTTTTGAATATTCTCTATATGATAGGATGTTGAGATGCTTTTATTGCTCATAATAATAACCTTATTGTCTTCTGAGAATTAGTTAGTGTTGTATCACAATCACATTTTTATAAGTATCAGATTAGGCCATTTTTTGGTTTTCATGCAGCATACACAGGAGTCTGTTTTGCCCACTCTATGTTGTTTTTTGATTACTCTGGATAAAACAAGTACTTAAGGATGCTCTAAGGCAACATTTTAAGTACAGCCAAGAGAGCTTTAGAAAACATTATACAGAAAATGCACAGTCATTTAAAGTTTACTCTCATATGAAGGTCACAACTACTCTAATAGTTGGGACAAAGAAACTAGGTGGCATTGTCCTTCCTCAACCACCCTAGACCCTATGTGGACACAGAAATAAATTTTTAGGTTCTACTGTGCAATATGAATAAGTACATTTCAAATGGCTTTGCATCCAAGGATGAGGTAAGTATCTCAAAAATGTTAAATCCCATCACTCTTATATGAGACAGATTTCAAGAGTGGCATTTTAGTAGTGTTATGAGCACTCAACATCTTGCAGGGCTATGCCAAATAAGTTCCATTCAAGAAAACTGTGTTGAACTGACTTTTTCAGACTCATGATCCAGAAGATGCTGTTCCAACAAAGCTGTATTTTCCATCTTTTTGTGTCGTCATCATCATGTTCAGTAGGACCCATGTGCAACTGATTTTATGCTGCTTAAGGCTTTTCATATAAAGTCACTTTTTTCAGGTCATAAAAATTCTATTATACCTTCACTGGATCTACAAAATCAGAAACTTAGTAGTTATTAGAACTAATGGGTATTTGATCTGAATAAAAATGAAGCAAAACACATTAAAAATTCTCAGATTCTATAGTCATTTAAAGAATTGAATATACCTTATCATGCAATCAGTTAATGTATATTGAGAGGTGTTTTTAGCAATTAAGCATGGCATTCTGTAAATTTATTTTTTCAATATGATTTTACATTCTTGTGTATTCGAATGCTTTTTTAAAAGCTGTGTGGAATTTGTTTTTCACTTTCAGAGTATCATATTATATACATATAATTTTCTGTCCATCCAAGGATATGGCTACTGAAAGGGATATCATCTTTGCAGTAAATTGTGCTGGCATTGGATAGATTTCAGAAGAATGTGATATATTCATTTAAGGTTCGAATTAGTTTGTCTGTTTTCATCTCTACTCACGACCCTATTTTCTCCAAGATTTACTTTAATTTCCAGACCTTGGGGAAACATCAACTAACTGCTTAAAAAAATAAAATCAATGCACTGAAAAAGTATTTTCCATCTTCCACATTGCAGACCCTAGTGCTACATCCTCATTTTCATCTTGGAAATAATGATCTCACAGAAACTATTTTTAAGGCCTGAGTTCAAATCTAGCTCAGTATTAAAATGAAATGAGCAGAAGTTTTCCATCTCTTGCCTAGAAAAGCTTTTGTCACGTTTTAAACATACGTATTAACCCATGGTTGTTGCTTTTGTCAAAAGATAGAAAATAGAGCCCTCAAAACTGAATGGTAAGCAAGAACCCAGTGTCACAGAACAGTGCTGGAATTCAGTTGTGTCCTTTTGATCCCTGCTCTGTAAGGAGGTCAGAAGGGGCCTCTGGGGGAGCTGCTCTTCTGGCTCATACCCACGCAGGTCTCCCTGGCAGTCAGGCCTGTTGCTCACCTGCTGCTGGGTGCCAGACGATGGCAGATGCTGCCCCAGTGTGTCCCTCACTAGATGCCAAATGGAGCCACCTTCTAGCTCTCCAGACTAGTTTTATCCAGTTTGTTATCAGGCCAATCCCTGCTGCTTAAATATTTATCTCTAACAAAGGTTTTAATAAAATGAACCTAAACTAGGTTTTTAAAGATCGGAGCTGTCTATATCATCTGATTACCTGCTGGGAAATGACAAGTCTAAACACCCTTGGAACCACTCAAGTTTGACAGATTAGTGGCCCTTGAAATCCTAAAATATCAGTGACCAGCAAACAAACATTTTCTCATCTGAAATCTATATTGTGAAAACAGTCTATAGCTTGTTGGGCAAAAATAAACAGATTAGTGCCCCATGCACCTGGTGTTTTGTACAGCTTGGGCATTGACATAACAAGCTTATAAAGTTGGGGCCAGGCCAATTCTGATTCCAGGAACACAGCAAGAGATTGATTAAAGTGAGCTTTATACCATCTGTGGTCAGGTTATGCTTGGTGTAGTTCAAATATCTGCAAGAGTAGCAATAAATATGCCATTAGAGAGAACAGGTTTTCATGAATTGAGAAAAGAATAGGAAGTGAGTAGGAAGATGGCTTCTGTTTATTGGTAAGGACTTGAGGAAGAGTGGCTCCCTGTCACCTGTGAGAGAAGATCATGCACAAAGGGAGGCTAGTATTGGGAGATACTCCCTCAGAAATGAATTTATGATTGAAACTTAGATTCATTCCAGTATTTATTCAATTAAATTTGGTATAGGCATTTTGGCAGAAGTTCAAAGTCTACATTAGCAAGACAGCAGCAAAATATATATCTGGTTAGGAATGACTGGCTCTCAGCTGCATCACTCTACTAATGAAATTGAAAGTAAAGACCAAATTATAGCCAGGGCATAAACAGGCACAGTTTAGGTATGGTACATATTTATACCAGATATAAGTTTTACCACAGAAGGTCAGCCTGTAAGTAGTATTTTTTTTCTCCACACCTTCAGCTAACACTGAGCAGCTGTCCCTCCCACCACAAAAATTACTTGATTCTATGTACATGCCATTCCTGATCCATCCACAGCACAGGCCTTGTGCCAGCTCCTGCTGTGGGTGGTTTGGCAGGGAACTCCATTGAGATCTGAATTACCAGCACACATAATCACCAATGTCAGTTGTTAAATATAAGGCAGTTTTTTATCAAAGGAAAAAACAGAGATTATAGTTTGTGATTAATCTCTTGTTTAATGTTTAGTTATCTCAATCATCCAATTGAACCCAGAAAATACTTGTTAGATACTATAAACATTCTAGCACTCATAGGAGTTGGAATACTACAGGAAACAATTTCCATGTTTAAGAGAAGGCAAGAAGTAGATAGCTGAGAACACTAATGTGTAAAATTTTAGCAAGTAAAGCAATACTGTGTTCTCAGATCCTCTTACACTGGAGTAATTCAGATACACTTTTGTTGCCATTTTCACTGGGATTTTGATATAAATTTTTCCAAATTGGGTTATGTGTATATATAGCAATAAAAACATAAGGCACATTTCTAATAGTAGTCTATATTTTTGAGTTTCTCAGGCATGTGCAATGACTGTTGAATCTGCTCTGGAGCAGTATCTTCTCCTTAAAGAGTACCTAATCCATTCTATGCTATGAATTAATGCTATCATTATTACGTGTATTCTCTCTTATGGAGTTTGCCAGTGTAGACCCTGCTTCTCACTGACGTCCTCATCAAATCCCTTTAATATGGGATTAGACAGAGCAAGCAGCTGTCATGGACTCTAGTATCATCTTCTGCATTGTCTTTTAGAAGCTATTTGATTATGAAGGAAGTCTAATAATCTCACTTTTTCTAGGGATATCTTTTCTTACCTAGACCTCTGATAGAAAAGTATTTTTCAAACTTTATTATACCAGAGGCAGCTTTTGCTTATATCTCTGGATATTCTTTGAACTAGTCTTGGCTGAGTATTAACCTACTTTTCACTTATTAGTTTTAAGCTTTACTCCTTTTTTTTGATTTCACATAATTTTTGACGACCACAATAGCTCTTAAAATATTAAGTGTACAGTTGCTTTTTAGGCATGAAGATTAACATATACAGCTCCCATTAGCTTTGTTGGTGTATGCATTTTCAGATAAATGTTCCATTTGACCAGGCTAATTCTAGTGTCTTGGATTTTGCAATTGAGCTTCTTTTGCCTATAAACAAAGCCATATGCCAGACTCAGGATGGTGTGTCTTTTTGATCATACCACAGAATCTTCCTGGGAACCTTAAGCCATAAAAGAAATACATTTTGCAATTTATGTACCTTTCATGTTCTTGGTCTCATACAGATAGTTGTTTGACTATTCTCATCATTCTGAAGCAGCATTTTTAAGCATTAAATTCTCCTTTGCACATCCTAACAGACGTTTTCTTCTCTTAAACCTAAATTTATCAGGTCCAAAAAAAATCCATATTTTGGACTCTCTGTGAAGCAGTGACTCTCCATTACAAGCTAGGAATCCATATAGCTGCTTTGTTTGATCTTCAGTCACAGAATCCTTTCAGATTTATTTTTCTAGTTAGACAAAATTAAACAGATTAAGATAAGGAGCCAAGTTCACAAGAACTAACCATGGCTTAGAGAGCATGAAAAACTGATTCTGTGGTTACCATGGTGAATGACAAGACTTCCAAATGCAGGTCCAAGACTTGTCACTACTTCTACCACATCTCCTAAGTTTAGCATCACTGAGGGATATACTTAGTGTTTGGGTCATAAGCCTGAGGTGAAAACTGCAAATTCTTAGGTTGGTTTTAGGTTCATTTTTATCTTCAGCTTAGATGAATAGAAAATGCATGTCATAGGGAAGGCCAGCAGAACAATCCCATTATACAGAGGCTTAGGTAACAGTACTCACCCAGCCACTGACAGAGTGTGTATAACACATGCATAGGCTTTAAGTCAATCTCAAAATAACTGTCTGATAACATGGGACTCATAAATTTTAGAAGGGCTTATATCCCTGTAAGGGCTTGTATCCCTGGGTTTTCTTCACAGAGGAGGCAAAGGGATGGACTTCACATCTCCAGTAAAACATTGTTTTGAGTTCAAATGTTTGCTGTGCCTCTGGTATTGTGAGAAATAGCCACCGGGTGATTTCTAAACATAGGGAACACAGTTTTTTCACATACTTCAGTTTTGGGTAAAGCTGAATTCACTTTGTATGCATTTTATCAAATTTAGACCGAGGCACATATCTCATAAGAAAATTGTAGCTCCATTGCTGAAATTTCAGAAAGGTGGAAAAAGAAATGAGTGCAGGAATGGCATCATTACTAAAAGGTTCTTCTGAATCTTGCATTTTATTTGCAAGAGATCTTGAAAAAGCAGTCATATAAACACAATTGCCCAGTGGTATCTAATTACATTACCAGGATACACTTGTCACTGAGATTATGTGCTGCAGTAAGTGCAATAATAAATAATATCAGAGAAGCATTTGCTGAAGAAATTCCAAAGGCTGAATCGCCATTTTTTGTTAAAATAATTACATTGGGAAGAGTTTCAAAATTACAAGAAGAGCCATTCACTTAAACCATGTAGAAGGGATTAAACAGTGGTGGTGGCACATTGAGATCGTCTTTGGCCCATCCTCAACATAGCCGAGAGTATGTGAGTACTCACAAAATTCTTAGCTCAGCAGGAATTTTCTACATTAAGTTTCATTGTGTTCTTTTTAATTCCCCCCCAAGTAACATCTACTGGGACACATATTTCAAGTAAGACAGGTTTTCTTTCTTTATTTCTGCATCATCAGCTGCTGTTAAAACTGAGAAATGAAAGGCTAAATTTTAACCAAATGGAAAAAAAAAAAAAAAAAAAAAAAAAGGAGAATATAGGCTGCCTGTATGAAAAAATATGTAGGGGGCCAAAAATCTGTATGGCACCAGACACCAGACCTGAAATGAAACTTGTCTGTCCCTGGAGTAACTCATGACATTTAAAGCCATGGGACTGTGGATAGTATTTGCCCATCATACTGAAAACAATCCAGACCCAGAGGTTCTCATTTGTATTTCTCTATCATAGAAGACATTACCTTTTTATTGATGTAAATCTAACTGATCATTTATATGCCTTTGAGAGTAAAAGTCTAGGGCCAAGGAACTTTTCTAATTTCCTCATTTCTGGAGCCTTCATCTGAGGAGTTATCATTAACCATATCTGGTGCTAGGGACTAATAATAGGAGTCCATAGACTACCATGAAAAGAATGCTTGTTTTTTAAGGCATTCAAGTTTTCAGATTGGAGGTGGAAGTCCTCTGGAGTCCTATTAATTTATGTCATAGAAGTAGACAGACTTGTGCACTCTACTATTGCCTATGGAAGGAGCTCTAAAAGATGAACTGGGAAGCTGTAATTCCCATACATGAGCTGGGGGGAAACTGGATTAAGATGTTAAGAAAACTGTACTTATACTTCCTCCTAACCATTCCTCTGGGTAATAACTAATATGCTGAATTTAATAAGGCTTGAATCTGGAACAGAATTCACACAGCTAAAAGGATTTTTGGAGGGTAAGAGCTCTGGCCATATTTATAAGGTTCCTGTGGTAAACATAAAGAAATCGAAGAGAAAATGTGCATTTATGTTGGATTGTGTCCCTTCTACAATTAACTGCTCATCTTCATTTTGAATTCCTGCTTCTTTACTATCTTCATCTAATAAAACACATTTTATTTCTAATTCCTAAAAATCCAACCAACCTCTGAACATTCTAATAACCTTGGTTCAGAGAAGAATGAAATAGAGCTAGGCAAGTGGAAAGGATGCTTGATGGAAATGTCCCATTCTTAGATTAATTTCTTTGAACAGTTAAATCTAATCTATGAAGTTTTAATTTTATAGTTAATTCCATAAGAAAAATTATTAATATTTTTTCAGTGGTGTCTAATATGAGCTTTAGTCTTCATTATTATTGTAAAAGCTAATTTGCAAATAAGGACTTTTCTAAAAGTATTTGGAATCTATTTCAAATACAGAAATACTATTTCATTAGATAAACATGTCATGGACACTTCTGAAGCCTAATGTAAAAACTCCTAAGGTAAATATCACAGTAAGTGCTACAATATCTCTACTGGATTTAAGCACTGTAAATTTATTGCCCTCCTGACCTTTGAATATCCACAACATCATCAATTAAAAAACGTCCATGTGATTAAAAGGAAATGGAAAAAAGTCTCAATTATCTGTGCTAAGGAATATTGTTCTTTTGAAAGCACAAAATGTGTATTGATAGTACTGCAGAATACAAGACTAAACAAAATTTAAAAATTAGTATGTCTTTATGCTTCCTTTGACTCAAGCAACCTATAAAATATATATCACAGAAGAAAAATGTAAATTCCATCCAAATATTTCATGTGATTCACCAATTACAAGGAAAAGCATAGTTAGAATGCCTGTGATTTTCCATACATACACTACCCACATACTGCTTTCACCTTTTTAAAACCCAAAAGCATTTCTGAGTTATATTCAGGGGTGACTAAGTCTGGTCTGTCATTGTCTGTGACACAGTACCATATAGACCAAGGTAACCAGGAATCAGAAATCCAGACAGTTTGGGTGAACAGAGACACCACCCTGCATCTCCCACAGGTGCCAACTGGAAGATGTTTACAAAGTGATAACAATGTACCATGCAAATGGCTACTGGGACCAATTTTCCAGCTTCTGCTTTTCCTCTAAATCTTCAGTTACCTTAAAATGTTCTTCATCAACAGATCTCCCATTTGAAAGTAAAGCAAGCTTCATGTGCTAGAGGAGAGCAGATGGTCTGGCTAGTTCTAGTGAAAAGTTCGAGAAACCTCTGAATTGAATGACCCAACTTTGAGTTCAGTGGAAGCTGAAAGAACAGTGAGAAATTTCTTCAGGCAAGTGATGCTTCTTTCAGGGTCATTTAAGAATTTAATGCAATGGAAGTGAGTACTGTTTGATAAGCATTTGGAGACCCTTAGATGTAAAATGCTATTTAAATGATAATATAACTATGTATTTATTCATGAGAGAGGCTGAAGTAGGATTGGCTTTCTGTCAAAAACTGACAGACAGAAATAGAATTCCTTCTGAATAGTTGTCTTGAGGATTCCTCCTAGGAGAATTACTTGAAAAGAGTTGCCAGCATATTAGGGGCCAATAGGTAGGACACAAGACTAGATATGAAAATAGTTTTATTCTACTAATACCTCTGATCTTAACTATTTTGTGATCTTTGACATGTCATTATTCTGCCTTCTTTTTCTTTCCTAGATGTTGTAAACTTTTCTTCTTTTGCAAATTTGTAAGCGCAAAGGAAGGAGAAGGGGCTTAATGACCCAGCTGCACAAACAGAGACACTGCAATAATGACTTTATAACTTTCTAGCCTCTTCAACCTCTGTCTAGCTTCTTGTCAGAGGCAGTGACTGTCTTCTGCTCTATATTTTTGTGATGAATTAAAAAAGGAAATCTAATGACTATATTGATGTTTGTGCAGTATTACTACTGCTGTTGTTATCACTATAATGCTATTCATAATTATAATGAAGTTGTTACACACATACTCGTATAAAAATTGTTTAGCTGTACATTGGGGTCTCAGATTACAAGTTCGCATAACAGAGATTTCCTGGGCACCTGAATATGTCAAAAGCAGACCCCAGTCTCAATTTGGTTACAGAAAGAACTGTAATGCAGTCTTGCAGGTCTTGGTCTGAACAACAGAGTGACCTGGAACCCCACCAAATTTATGTAGGTAGTAAATTAATTCTTTCAGAATATGAAGAAGCCATAGGACTTAGATATTTTTGTCTTGAGAGGTACATTGAGGAATGTATGCATGAGGAAGTTTGTACATATTCCCTTTCAGTTAGTTGCATGTGCCTGTAAATAGTCATATTCAGAACAATCAGATTAGTCTATAATCTGTCCATGAAAAATTCATGCTTTGACTTTTCCTTTAAACATTATACTTTATTGATTTTCAAATGTCATGAAAAGGACATATAATTATTTAGCACAGAAGAAAAACAGGTTTAGATCTTTCAATAAACAGAGGAGACAAGACTCATAACAAGAAATGACAGTTTGCAGACCTTATTTCATAAATTATGGAAAAGCAAGCAGAAAGAAAGTAATATCAATTTAATGGTTATAAATCAGCTAAAGTAAGATAATGCAAAATATTTTCTATGATTGTCTGACTTTTTTGTGCATTCATTTTAATCACATTTTATACTTCATGGGTTTGTTTTGTTTTCTTTTAAAGGTAGTATAAATTGCTAAAATGTTTGCAGACAGAGAACACAAGGCCACTTCTGTGAAAATAACTTGAAATCTAAATTTATGTTTGCATGTGTGAGGATTTGTAGTAGAGCTGCTTGGTTGTCTATCCAATCAAGAAATAAGAATGGTACCATATGACTGTTGATCAAGGCATCCAACACACAACTACACTGTGAAAGCAATTTATATTTAGTCCCTAAAATGATCAACTTTTTTAATAAACTATTTTAATTCTGAGTATTTTATAAACTTGAAGGAACTGCAATCTGCTCATAGATATAGCATAAGAAAAGGATTTAAATAAATTATTCACAAGCCATTCACTCATCTATGTTCTAAACAATATCCACCAACATCCAGTGTTCCTGAAGGTGTTTATATGACAACAAAATGTATAAATACAGATATAAGAGTGAACTTCTCTATATTATGCTTGAGAAAAGTAAAGAAAAAACATGTTACTTCAACTGATAATCCACAATTTAAAAACAAGTTAGTAACTCTAAAAATAAAATTTCCAGATTTTATTGGCATTATATTGTTCCACAGGTGAGTTGTGTAGGGAGCAGTTTGGCAGCTGAGTCCCTGATTTGACTGTGGTTATGTGTCACTTGATATAGTTAAAACAGCCAAAAATTCAAAGTTAAATAATATTTCCCTCAAAGTCCTGAAGCTACTCTAATCTAGTTAAGATGTTGTAATATTGGGCAGAAGAAAAAGAAATTAATTAATTTGAACATATTTCTGTGTAAGAACACACAAATAACATTTTTTCTTTAAATGAGCATAAATTCATTCTGTAATAGAAGATACAATAATATATATATCTTTAATTGTCTAAAACTGTAAAAATCTCAGTTCAAAGTATAGTAGGATAAGACATGCATTCAGATGTAGACTGTGACCTAAACAGTATATTTGATGTGTAAGGTCAAGTCTTGAATCCATAGTTGTCAGTAGGACCCCAAAGGAACATGGACACCCTCAATGAAAATTCAGGAATCAAAGACTGTAACAATTTTGTTGTGCTTAAAGTAATAAATCAAAAATCTGGGTACTAATACAGCACATAGATAACACTTAAGGGCTTTAGTTCTCCTTTTGTCCCTCCCACACCAGTCTGTGCCCATGAGTGTATAGAAACAGCGACACCGGAAAAAGTCAGGGATATCTGATCTCTGTTTTACAACTAGCTCAGCTTTTTAGCTCTCATTTTCCCAAAAAACCCAAAGCGATATGGTCCATCATGGCCTCTGGAAAAGCCATACTTTAGGTGTGAGATAAATGTTAAATAAATAAACCCCACAGTGAACACTTAAGGAATCTGATTTTGGAGCTGTGATGTCTGTGAAGTGACTACTGTTTTAGCAAACTCATAAACTGTTCCCAAGAATTTTTTTTGTAAAAAACTGTTTCTCTATGATATTACTGTCCCAGTACCAGGGAAAGGACTATGCTAACAATTGTACAGCATAGGTAATCACTTTCTCATTCCTGGAAAAAACTGTACATTCATGAGTTTGCAGGACAGCAGATTTTCTGGGAATTCCCTGGCAAAAATAAAGGGATTCAGTTTCTTTTTATTTTACAATTCACAGACCCTGAGACACTTAAAAGACTTTCAGATTTTCAGGGTGTAGGTAGTTACCACATCTCAATACAAAGTTTTACTCTCAAGCATATAGCATATATGCTTTTTTTTTTTTTCATGATTAAACACAGTGTCCTTCAAAACACAGGGAGGTTTCGCTTCCAGTGTAGAATTTATCATTTTTTAGTGTTTACTGTGGGAGGAAAATCATCATTGTGTGGGTAGCAGAAACCAGTAATAAAGAAATGTTAATTGCATCATAAATGAGATTCATGTAGTACTGAGAGGCTTGGTTTTAGGGCAGCTACACTGTGTGAGAATAGGTTTCTCTAACTTCATGCATCCTAGTTATAGACTTTAGGAGACCTACGGTAGCACAGTTTGTGTTGATGTTGAGTAATAAATATAAAGAAACCTTTCACTGATTGCCTTCTGGAAAATATGCATTCCTAGTATAAAGAGCATGTAGCACTTGTAATTGATGCTCCTGAGAACAATATATTTTGTACTTTTTAAAAAAGAAAATTTAAGCTGAGGGAGAGCATCCTCAGAGATTTGTGAGACTGCTACTAGTCCTAGTACCAGTTTCATTATCTAACACCAGGCTAAAAGGGCATATGACGTGAATCTCATAGAGGAGCTGAAAATTAAAGGGAAGGCCACTTCAAATATTGCTCACTAGCCCCTTAAGGAGTATCCGGTTCTTTCACATGCATATTCAGACTTTTTTAAAAAAAATTTTAGTTAATTATCTTATTAAGTTTGCCCAGGGGTACGTGTGTGTGTGTCTGTGAGACAGGAAGGTTCGGGGCTGTGTGTGTTACAGTAGGTTTTTTGTCTTGTAATTACTTGAAAGAGTCTGAATTCCTGAGGCTTGTCAGACAAGTGATATTTGTCTGATTTAGGTAAAAGATGTTAGGTAATGTCTGAAATAGCAGAAGGTACTTGGATAGAATATTCCATCAACTAACATACATAGTACTTGGAGTCACATATGGTAAGAGCTTTGAATTGTAGCTACCACTGAGGCTGGCAACACAGATGTTCAGACATGACTGGGTGGGGGAAGTAAGTTTGATTGCTAAAAAAAATAAAATAGAATTGGAGAGGAGGCATGTCCCACAAAACTAATCTAACTGATAGTTTTTGAAGAAAGGAAAATATTTTAAAGGTTATATTATCTAAAATATTTATTATATTGTTTAAAGTAATCAGTGGGAGGATTGATTACTGCATTCTAGAAGAGATGGAGAGGGCACCTTGAACCAGCATTATCTGTTCTTAAATTCATTGGGAAGGACACTGAAAGTGTGTAGAAACTTCTAGGCAAATACCAGCTCCTTCTGCATTAGATGGTTTTGCCAGGGAGGATTCACCTTGCTAGCTAAGTGTACACTAAAAAAATATATGATATCTGGCTTTCTCAGTGTCTTCCATTCTTTAACACATTCAGATTTTATTGTCATTCTGGCTTAGATAATGCTCCTATTTCAATTTTTGCATTTTTCCTTTGAAGAAAAAGAAAAATACCACAAAAACAGTCTGTTGGTTTGAAAGTCAGAATGTGATCTTTTTTGTGTGTGTGTGATTATTTCCAATGTAATTAATGTCTCTTCTATAATTTATATTTTAAAAAGCTTTCTTTCTCCATTTTCATGATGTAGTTCTCCCCTTTTTAGGAAGTGAGATGAATACATGTTTTCTGTCTTCTATGCATTTATTGTCTTCTGTGATCACTGAGGAGATTCCACAAGGATTCCACTAACTTTCCAAAGGGATTTTACACCCAAGATCATTGATTTATCTCTTTCTAAAAAACAGAGAGAGCAAGTCAATAGAAAACTTCACCCAGAAGCAATTTTTCAGTTTCTTTAATTTTCTTGTAGATTTTATTAATTTGCCCTTTGAAATATTTTCCATTAATGCCTTTGAACTTCGAATCTGATTTTGGCAAGGTCATTCATACTTTAAATTACCAACTGTTATCTCTTTCAAAGCTATTATTTACAGTTTGTCAGAAGAATTAATCTTGAGTACATCTGTGACAACTTCTTTTTACTTTTTAAGGATTTGAGATGTAGGTTGTTTTTTTTGAGTTTTTTTTGTCTTTTCCAGAATTCAGTCCAGAGTTAAACACCTATGCCCAGCGCTCAAAATCTGAAGGACTGAACCTAATGCATGCCTGTTTGATGGATTTACACAATTCATCTACCTGCAGCTGGATGAGAAAAAATGAAATCCTGCGGTCATCTCATTGATATACCATCCAGTAAATTAGTATTCACAATGAAAAGGCACTATTTCAATATAAATACACGTAGACAAAATCCTCCCTTGGTGTTAACTTCTAAAATAAACATTAAATGTAGGACAGGACTAATCTTATGACAGTTTTTTGCTATGAGGATGGGTGACAGAGGGACTAGAGCATGTGAACTTTAAGTGTGCAAACGTCACATTTCTAAACTTTTCTTTGAGGCATTCTATCAGTAAAAAGATTAAAAGGAGTTGCCTATCTAATCAAGTAAAGTCATTATTTTTTAATAACAGACAAAGAAAAAATTATTCAGACTTCATTGTAGCAAAAATCTACAATGCCTGGGTGAAGTCCACTGTGTACTAAAACAGTTTTCTAGTTTATATTCTATTTCATGAATGCACAATAATGTTGTGTCTGAGTAGAATTATAATTTCTGTGTCAACAATCTTGCATTTCAGGGAATTTATTGCTGAGAAAAGAAGAGAAAACCTGATTTTTATGTATGTCACATACAAACCCAATTGTTTTAAGCTATCAGTCTGTGAATTGAAGATCATAGTATCAGGAATTAAAGCAGGGCAGTCTGTCTTTAGAAGTCCAAAGCTGTCCACATTGATAGTGTAAATGATTATACTTTCCCATAGCATAAAAGGGGGTTTTGAAATTTTTCTGTGATATGCCTTATGTTTCTTGTTAGTTGTTCCCTATTTTCTGTGTTATTTTTTAAATTCTATTCCAGTACATGTGTGCTAATTTTCTATTTGTGGTTTCAACTACATCCCACATAATGTGAACACAATCATAGATTCATAGAATAGATTCATAGTGATTCTTATGGGTCTTTTTCAAGTTGAAAAACACCCATAAGAATCACTGAGTCTAATCCCCTGCTCCTTGCAGGACTATATAAAACTAAACCATATTACTAAAAGCATTGTCCAGATACTCCTTAAACTGTCGGTCTTGGTGCCATGACCACTTCCTTGGGGAGACCATTCCAGGATCAGCCTCTTATTGAAGATACATTTCCTAATGTCCAATCTGAACTCCTCCAGTCACAACTTTCAGTTTCCTGGTGGTCACCAGCAATTGGGAGATCAGCAGCTCTGCCTCTATGGTGAGGTACAAACTGATTTAAGCCACTCTTTGTAAGTCTGGCCTTCTCACCCCTCAGTGTTTGAGTACAAGGATTTGCTCTCCTGTCTGTCACAAACTGGCCCTTTCCATAAGCAATACAGAGAATATAGTAGGGTATTGACCAAATTGATTTTATATCCATATTATCGGTGTTTGAAAGAGCAATCAGATATACTCACCTTTTTTTTTTCGCTTTAGAACTGAGTCCAGTAACATACTTCTTAACTTCTTCAGTAATTTTTACTTGTTTTTCTATCTTTTTTTTTATTACTGCCTGTGTTTTTTTCTACTAGAGACTGCTTAAAATAGATTTTTTTTGTTTCTGAAGTGGATGTGCCAGATATTTCTCTGCTATAAGAGAGGGAAAAGTAGAAAACAAAAATACAGTTAAGGCACAACATTGGAGAAATTGTAGTAGGAAAAGATAGTGAATTTGGTGCATATTCAAGTGAGAGGAGGACCCTCTCTTCTTCTGAATCTTTCCTTCTTACCATTAAGAGTAAAATTTGTGCTTGATGTTTACACATAGTGGAAGAACTCTAGCACAGGATGCTATAAAAAGCCCAACATCCACCCCAGAATATCCTAAAACTCAAAACTGAAGAATTTAGAACTAAATCCCTACTGCAAATCAAGCAAGGAAAAAATTCTATCTAGAAATTGAGTCACACACATGCCTGTTGACCTAGTTTTCAGGAAATCCTTGCATTGTTTGCTTGTTCAATAGTCAGATTGTAACTAAAATTGTGATTTATTGTAAATGGCTGAGTGAAATCACTGTAAGATTGGTTCATTCTGGAAAAAAGAAAGACCTGGGTTGACAGCAGCTGTAAGCCTGGATTTTCAGGGAGTGTAAAGTCTAAGCAGATGGAATATCTGGAAGGAAGTGAATTTCCATGGGCTTCAAGAACTCCAAACACTGAGGACTACAGAGCCTGTATCATTTTGCAGTACTAGTTTCCTCAGGGCTATGGGGTTTGATGTGTCAGAGAAAGTTGCAGCCATGAACAAAACAGGCTGATCTGTGATGTGTTGCTGTGTCCCAGCATAGGCCTGATTCTGCTTTGTAGCAGGCAGCTGTCAAGAGCTTGACAGCTAGATAGCTAGGATATCCCTCATGGTTTAGCTGTCCTAATTCAGTGAATGAGCAGTCATTCATAGCTATGGGCTCCACACCTGCCCTTCTGACACTCATTGTTCGTGATTTCACAAGGACCAAGCAATGTACTCATGGCAATGAGGATATATGTGAGAAAGATAAAACCAGATTCCAGCCAAAGACTGAAACTACTGCATTTTCCATGTTTTTCACTTATCTAGCTGCTCTAATGCCACACCAGAAAAAGCTCTGGAAGCAACCAATATTGCCTGTGAACAGTTCTATAATGCCAGTTATTATAAAATAACAGGGTAGGGTATATTATATAAATTTGAATTGATATTAATTATCTGTGGCTATTAAATAGATAAACTGGTAACCCAAGCATACTCAGCACCTTTCTCTGACTTAGTGCTAACTGGAAAAAGGGTGTTCTACTTCAGTCCTATTAAACACTTTTGAAATTCAGAGAAGTCTACCAGAAATACTCTGCAGCTTGCGCTGATGCCCAGACTGGCTAGTCATTGCTTGACACAGCATGCTATGGGCCAAAACATGGTCAGACACAACTAAAACAAGTTAGCACAAAGACAGTCAGATTTAAGACCCTGGACATGTTCCTTGCATGTGCGCACTGTATATTAGGGCTTATTTCTCTGACATCAGCCAGGGAAGTATTATGGAAAATATAGACATATATTCTAGATGTTACTGCATCCATAAGTAACTGCAGAAAATATTGGCAGTGACCTACAGCTCTTGTAACATCTGAGCAATACCCCTTTCTGTTGATAAATTATTGAGCCCAACATGAAACTGGAGGGGGAGAAGGAAAAAAAGAGAAAACAGGGTAATAGATGTGAGTATATAACGCAGCATTAATATGAAAATAGTTGATCATGAAGGAAATTTCCACTGTGATTTCTTATGTCTCCATCTCTTGAAAATGTAATGGGACCAGATGCCTCAAAATGGGGAATATCACCTCTGGATATGCCTTGTGGAGATAAGAGTTGGTATTTCCAGCTTCTAAATGTTTCTTCCACCCGTTGTCACTCTGCAGCAGTTATCTTTTGCAATAAATGAGGAGTGACCTCGGTGCAATTCACCATAAATGTGAACTCCCCTTCAGCTGGCTCTTCTCCAACATTTCTAGTAAGATTATCTGCCATTAGTTACTTGTTCTTTTCAGAGGCTGAGTGCAGTAGGAAGCCATTCATCAACATGCTGAAGGTCCGTTCAGACTCCTGTAACTTAATTTCTTCATATGCTTCTTCTCTCTGTATCTGGTCTGTGGTAAACAAGACAGCTTGCTCCCATATATCAGTTTGACCACAGCTGAGCAGATGAGGCCTGTTGTAGCAGCTACTTTGTGTTCATTGTGTCAGAATGAGCCATAGATGAAAATAAAATTTGGGTTGACAATTCCATGGTGCCAATGGCCACCTGAACCAGCAGTACTGTGCTATTGCTCTTTTAAAGCAGCTTGCTTCTCAGGTACTGGTCAGCTTTGAAACCAAAGGAAAGCTGCAGGGGCATGGCTGGCATTCCAGACTGCAAACATATCACAGAGGGGGAGATGACAGCACTGAAGTTTAAATGTTTAAGACGTGTACAGATTAAGTCTAAGAGTAACAAGGTCAAAAATTTCAGCTGTGTGCTCTTGCTAATTTATCAATATAATTCAGCATGCAATAATGAGACTGAACTTGCTCAACCCTACCATTGAGCCATGCAAACATTAACTTGTTAATGCTAGTTATTTTCTTTCTCTGCCAATAACTTCTGCTTTATGCATGTTAACTGCTGTTTTATTGTTATGCATTGATATTTTGTGTATTTTTGTTATTTAATATACTGTGATAATTAAGCTAAGAGCAGTATAAGTTTTTTGATGCTGCTTCTTAGGTTTAATATTGTTTATGTGGCCCAAAGTAGCTGTTTTCCAGTTTTCCTACAAGGCCTGGTAAAAGATATTCCCTCTCCTCACAAGCCTTTCTTCTAGCACAGAAGAATCCTTTAAATTTGAGGGACTTCTTAAGATCATCTGGTCCAATAGCTCTGCTTGGGCAGCTTGCCCAGTACCCTCTCCAGTCAGGTTCTGAGTATCTCCAGACAGAGAATTCACAACCTCTCTGTGCCAATGTTTTACTACCATCACTGTAAATGAACCCCTGCTTGCTTGTGTTCAGATGGAATGTAATGCTTTTTGTGTGTTTTCCTTTTTGTTTGTCTCCATCATCTCTTCTTCTGTCAACTGGCATTATTGAGAGAGCCTGGCTCGTTCTTCATCACTCCCTCCCACCAAGTATTTATATACATGGATAGGTTCCCTCACAAGCCTTTTCTTTCCCAGACTGAATTTTAGATATATAGACAAAGAACTAATTAAGAAGGTCTAAAAGTGAAATAAAATACACTTTTCCCAACTGAAATTAAACTTTTATCTGGAGGGATTTGTATAACTAGGATTCTTTTGTTTTGTTTTATAGCACATGCTGTATTTTTTCTCCTTCTCCTTCTCCTTCTCCTTCTCCTTCTCCTTCTCCTTCTCCTTCTCCTTCTCCTTCTCCTTCTCCTTCTCCTTCTCCTTCTCCTTCTCCTTCTCCTTCTCCTTCTCCTTCTCCTTCTCCTTCTCCTTCTCCTTCTCCTTCTCCTTCTCCTTCTCCTTCTCCTTCTCCTTCTCCTTCTCCTTCTCCTTCTCCTTCTCCTTCTCCTTCTCCTTCTCCTTCTCCTTCTCCTTCTCCTTCTCCTTCTCCTTCTCCTTCTCCTCTCTTCCTTGACTTCCTTACACATCTTTTAAAAATTTTAATTATTGCTATTTATTGAAGCTGTTATATCAATATCACATTGTGTCTCTAAAAAAAGAAAATATATTCCTGGAGAGTTTTTTTGTTTGGTTTGTTTGGTTTGTTGGGGTTTTTTTGGGTTTTTTTGTTTTTTTTTTTTTAATCTTCACCAAATGCTTTCTTTCCCCCCTGTAGAAAATACCCACATCCTGTGATTTTTATGAACATCACCTTTTAGAAGGAAGACCTGATATTTTTCCTCTAGATGTTCAATAATGTGGCTACTGTTAGGAATAGCCCTGGTTAAGTATAAATAAAAGGTTATTTGTGGTAGGTTTTTTCTAAATGCTAATAGCATGGCATCAGCTCATAAATCATTAGGGATGAGCTCCTAATTATGTGCCAGCATCACAGTGGGATCCAACTTAATACCAGAAATTTACATATTCATAAATACACCCATATTCATGCATGGAAAAATGCAGAATGTGGCAGAAATCAAATAGTCTTTAGTTTTCTCCAAACTGCTATTTGGGTGAATTGCCTCCTCTCTTAACATGCTTCTGCCAGCTATTTACCTATGATATATATTCAAATTTCAAAGGGTTTTCTTTGGAGTTCAGATTTAGACTGTACATAGATTCAACTTGTCCAAAAGAATGTGTGTAGTCTGCAATGTTACAGGTAATGAATACCTCCTATGATTAGTGTCCACTCCATTTCTACTTGCTGACATGAATTTTGAGTTTAAAATATATCTGGCATATGTTTAGTCTAGAACTAATGGGCTATTATCTAAATTTTCTGTGATGTAAGTTGGAATTAATGTTTTTTTAAAAATCTACTCTTTCTTTAGTGGCTATTTACAGTTGTCTGGAAAGGGGCAAGTTTGTTTTGGATAGTGTAGATACTTCACTAGATCAGCCATAAGGGATGACTTGAACCTACAAGTGGTAAGAACTGGAGCGAAGAAGATGGGCTTTATTTTTTGTGTTTTTACAGAACCTCACCTTACAGGTGCTAGAAAACATCAGCTTTATTGATGTGAAGGCAATCAGCCTTTCCCAGCCCTGAAAGAAAGTAGTGTGAGAATTTCTTTTCAAGCACAATTATATTCTCCAGAATAAAACTTTAGGGAAACATTAAAACAAACACTTTTTAAATGTTTACTGCAGATTCTCAGCCCTGTAAACTTGCAGGGTCTTTTCTTTTGTGCTCCTTTGAGAGCAATACTGTCTTATTTACCCTGCTCAGTCTTTGGATCTAATGTGGCAGCTCACCTGTAGATCTCTTTCAAATGAGTCACTTCCTATGTCTGTAGTAATTTTCACCTTTTTCATTGAAAACTTTAATTGGAAAAGATGTGCTGACGCCTGATGCCCTGTCTCCTAAAGGGCTTTCTCTGTACAGGCTGCAGTCTCTGCTTGGGACTTTTTGGCTCTGCTGCAATTCAGACACCAGTTATAGTAATTTTTAATTGAATGTATCTATGACCAGTTATGTGTATTTCCATAGAAGCTATTATTAAAGGACCCCAAAGCAGTTTTTGCAATTATTACTTAGATTCATATCAAACCTGCACAGTATGTAATGATAATAAGAAAATCAGTATGTCTAGCAATGAGCTATCTGTGTTTTAGAGAATAATGTCTTTTAAAAATGACTTGCCAAGAAATCCAGAATGCCTATTCTCTTCTCACCTGCTCCCCATCCAGCCCCACAAACTGTATACCTGTATCCCTCTCATACATATCTTAGTGGCATAGAGTCCTTGCTGCCCCACTGGCCAGATGCTGTTGGCCAGAGTCTGGGGAAGCTCCTCCTGATGGCACATTTTTCCATGTCAGCTGAATCCCTTCCTTGTTATTCAACAGACTCTCTAGCACAAGACTCAATACTGGGCCATGTGACGGGTCTGCCGAGGCATGAAATGAAAGTTCAATATCTAAGGGAAATTGCACAAGGAATTTGTTGAGTCACGCTTACCCAAAGTATGGCAGGGTGAAAATTGCCAAGTTGTTCTGCAACAGTGGTTTGCATAGTTCAAAAATCTGTCTTTGACAGAGAGAAATGTTGGGTGCTTTCATATCATGTGCTATAATTTCAGTAGCTTTATGGTAAGCAATAAAAAATCTGATTAAATAAAAAGTCTTTTCAGCTCTTAATTTTGAAATCTTTGTGCTCACCTTCCTTGGACTACCACAGCAGTCTGATTCTTCTTTTCCCGTCATCTATTCTAGTTTATGCTTGAAATTGCAGGCAGAGCCTTGCTCATCCTCTCAGCTAAGTATTTTTCCTGCATGCAGAGTGGTGTGTCAGTGAGGTTGTGCCTGTCCTTTGATCCTGGACAGCTCTGGTTCTATCTGGAGAAGGCTGGAACATGGTCTGAAACCAGCCATGTTCCTCAGTAGCAGTTCATGTTCATCAGAGCAAAACAAAAGAATATTATCTGGTAAGGAAATGTGAGGCGTTTTTCATTACCCATGATCCTAGAATGTTCTCATTTTACTAAAATCCGTGTTTCATTGTTTTTGTGATAAAAATCTTAGCATATATATTGAAGTGAAAAATAAATAAAAATTATTAGATTATTTATCACTACATGGTCCTATTGTATGGAAATGATACTGTTGCATAAATTAATGTATTTTAACCATACTGTCCCATAAATTAAGAAATTTTAAAATATTTTTAAGACCACCTTTAGTTTTATTAAATTAAAATTGTTTGACAGAGGGAAAATAATGTGGCAATATACTTTCTAGATTACATAACCATGTAGCCTTCTAGTGCAAGTGCAAGCAATCTATTTTCCTGTTTACATGATGCTGCCACTGGAGTACAGCAGATGTTGAACTAAAACCATGTGAGGCACCATTGGAATATTCCAGGCTTACCTAAGGTTTTTCCCGGCTGATGCTCATTTTTGCTTATATAACTAAGAATACTTTTTATAAACTACTTTTACAAAACCCACTTTTATTGGAGCAGCTTCTTCTATGTTGAAATAATGTGTAACTTTAATATCTAGAAAACCTATTTTGCATATAACTCCAATAAAGAATTTTTTTAAGAGTTCAGATTAAAACAAAACAACATTCTTCCAACTTATCCAAATATAGCTTTCTCGTGCCTTCTTCTATCCCTGTGATATCCCTGTGGTTTTTAATCCTCCATTCTGCTATGTATATCTCTGGTTTTCTTACACACCAGGGAAGCCTTTTAATGTACAGAAATCTCCAGAAATGGAATGTGGCAGCTCAGTATTGCAAGGTCATTTAAAGTGTTTTCTCAGCTGACTTCCTATTTTCCTAGCTCATGACAGGGGAAATTACTTTGCAGGATAACCTTGCTTCTTGGTGCAGAAAGATTAAGAATCTTGTCATATATCAAATTGGGATTTTTTTTACATAATCAGAAGTGCTTTAAGTTGAATAGTGCTCACAAAGAACAAGATATCCCAAACTAGGTTAAGGAAGGGGATAACACTTGCAAGACATATTTTTAAGCAATGAAGTTTCTAGACTTCTATAAGAGACCTCAGAGGTTGCTGGTTTCAGATGCTTGACCTTAGTCCAGTGCTCATTCTCCCACTGTTTTCATCTGTTTTTTTCTGGGCCCTCAATTATTTTAAACACACAGTACAAGATTTACCCCCAGTAGAGTTCAGCCAACTGACAAAAAAAAAATTCTTATATGAAAATTTCCCTAATTTCTTCAATTATTTTAAGTTTTGTAATTTTTAGATGTATATTTTCTAGAAATATGAGCCAGTGAGCCAGTAATATTCTCTCACTTTAGGTCATGTCTTAGATTAGACTATCTTAAGATATTCTCTCTTAGGTCATGTCTACAATTTCCTCTTGTAAGACTATTTTTTTGCCTGCAGGAACATGGTTCTGCTCTGGTCACAAATCAGCAAATTGTACAGCATCTGTGGAGGTACTTACTGTCACATGAGATCTCAGAATTAATAATATTTCTAGAACAAATGGGAGATTTATTTGAATGACTTCACCAAGCTCTCTTGATTTGATTCTGGTGGTCCTACTCTAAATGTCATGTAGTTGGGATTAATTTTTAGAAGGGAGGAAAAGCAAGTACAATTTTTAAACAGTGGAAGATAGTTGAATAGTTGTGCTTTATTAAATCTGGACATTGCCTTCATTTAAATTAGAATAGTAATAATAAAATAAAATGTCACCCCAGGACATGAACCTGAAATGAAAAGGTTTGAAGGGAGCTCTGGATGTCCTGCTCCATGCAATGTAAGTTCAAAGTTGGACTGAGCTGCTGTTTTCTAGTTCTGCTCTAAATACTTCAAAAACAGTGATTCCATGTTGTCTCAGGGTTGTTACCTTCCCATATGGAAGAATTATATACCTACAAGATTCATAATGGTCTGCATCATATATTTTACGAGTGGTTTTAGAAGCATGTACAATACTTAGTTTAATGACTCTCTTCCAACATTCAGCTCAATTTTTCTATCACTTTTCTATTCTTTTACACCATGAGATGTACCAAAAATCTCTTGTGTATATATTGTTTTCCACCAGTAAGACAGACAATAAGTAGTTCATAAAAAATCTTGACCCACCCAGAAGTTAATGGCAAAGATCCCACATATTACAGTGAGATTAAGGTTCCACTGAAGATGTTTGTAAAATATGGCCTTTCTCAGATAACTGTAAATATGAAAATAACTTTGGCAATATAAAAAATGGATATTTTCCTTACCACATTATTTACCTTTATTGTGATATTTGTACTATTTCTGACACTTCATATAGGAAATTCCTCAAACACTCCATAAATTTAAGGAATGATTCTGGTAAATGTCCAGTTGTTGTTGGCTCCCAATGTAAGATGAAACATAGTACATATAGTACTGTCCCAAAAGACCACAGTGTATGTAGTACTCCAAAGTACTACTATGTATGTCCCATAGTACATACAGTGCTGTCCCAAAAAATATTTTTTTCTATTTTTGCCATGGACTTCTCTTGATTCTAAAAACTCCTTGAAGTCAAGGTATTGCAGCTAGAGTATAATTTCAGGCAATTTTTTCTAGGTCAGTGGCAAAACCAGTCTTTTTTGACTTTTAAGGGAGCTTTTAGTAAAATTTCAAGCACTTGGTTGAGATTTAAATGAAATATAAAGGAGTTAGGAAACATGCAAAAGAGCTGGAAGGAATGACTGAATATTGCCATATGTATAAGGAGAAAACAAGAAACATTTTGTGTGTAAGTGGGGAGAGTTGAGAAACTTGGGAGAAATCCGATCTAGAAAAAGTTGTTACATTTATATGGAAAAAATGTGATGCAATTAATATGCATTTTTTTCCACTAACTACACTGTAAAGCAGCCACTATGGCCCCTGACCTATTTCTTGCTCAGGTCACACAGTATCCTTACAAACAATTTCTAGCCACCTTTTAGAAGTTAGGGTTGGGCAAGACTTTCATAAAATTCAAGTGTTACTGGCCTATTTGAGGGGATAATATTATGCATAGCACTGGATATGATTGGTATGGAGGTTGGAGTAATTGCTTCAAGTGCAGACAGAGACTAACAGTCATAGAGTCATAGAATCATAGACTCATTAAGGTTGAAAAAGAGCTCTAAGATCATCATGTCCAACTGTTAACCTGGCACCACTGTATTCACCAGAAAGGCATATTCCCAGCTGCCACATCCACACATCTTTTGCACAATTCCAGGGGCGGATTCCTCCACTTCCCTGGGCAGTCTGTTCAAGTGCTTGACAACTGTTTCAGTAAAGAAATTTTTCCCTATATCCTATGTAATCCTCCCCCTGTGCAACTTGAGGACATTTCTTCTTGTCCTGTCACTTGTTGTCTGGGAGAAGAGGCTGACCCACACTGGAGTACAACCTCCTTTCAGGCAGTTGTAGAGGGAGATGAAGAACTTTTGACCCTCCTTTTCTCCAGGAAAAAATACCCCCAACTTCCTCAGCCACGATTCATAAAGCTTGTGCTCCAGACCTTTCATTGCTCTTCTCTGGACACCCTCCAGCATCTCAATGTTTTTACTAGACACAACTGAGTTCTTAGAAACAATGTGTCCTTACAGTGCTTTTTCTAACACATCATATCTGTGCTCTCAACTTAGAGACAACATAAAGTTTCTGATTAGTCTTCTCCTTATTTGAACCTTCTCTACATCCACATCGTGACTTCCAGAGTGGAGGTCTGCCTCTGAAAACATAGAGTCTCTGCCTCAGTGTGATCCCCACCTCTTTGCTCTTTAGCACTGGCAGAGAGGAAGCAAAGTCAAATGGAGCACTGTATTCCTGAGGTACCCAAGAGACTTCTCAAATGACTTTGCTGTATATGGACTTGAACAACCTGTGTGCTGTGTATTCCTCTGAGAGAGGAGCAGATATAAAGAAGGGCCAGAGGGGACATAGAATAATGGAATTACTACAGTCGTACCTTTTTTGGGGGTTTTTTTTTGTGAGGTACTAAACACTATCACTACCAGAAAATTACAGTTTATGTGGGAAATTCACACTGCATAGCGGGAGAACAGGCTGTTGTTTTGTTTGATAGATGGAGCTGTGAAGATTACATTTCTATTTATCATTTTCCCTGCCTGTAAACATAAAATATTTTTGTTTTATAAGAATAGTTTTCCTGGATAGAAGTGAAAGGTCATGGGTCTTGCCTTTATTGTATTTAATAGCAGTGTGGGGATGCAGATTTTAGTGTGAGGTAGCTCATGGCAGCTGGCATTGCTGATAGCCCATTAGTCATCCTTAGTGGTTTACTGAAGTTCTAATTGTTTGTAGCTGAGATGCTCATTCATTATATCTGTGCAACTGATGAGGATTACATTCTCTGTCACATGCATTTATCTCCTCTAATTACATATAATTCTGTCTTTTTCCTTGCATTCCAAAACATTCAAAATTTGGGCATGATTTCTGGGGAGAGTAAGCAGTGGTTGGTGATTTCTGTTATAGTCCAGGCCTCAGTGGAAGTGAATTCTCCTATCTTTTCAGTAGGTTCTCACTTTTGGCTACTCAAGAAAACCTCACAAAAAAACCTGCAGAGATTTATTGCCAACTATAGAAATAATGTATGGAGCACAGCTTCACATATTTTGTGAGGGTCATGCAGATACTTTTTGCAAGTGGTTTTCACTGTCTTCATTCAGGAAATTGATATGTGCAACAATTTCACTTTCAGAAGAAAGAGAAATAGATATTCTCCCACACCTTTCTTGGTCAACAGGATCTCCAAGTCCTCTTTCCATTTTCCAATATTTAGGAACATTTCTTTACTAATCAGTAAAGATGTGTGACATTATAGGAAGACAAAAAGTTTTTGAAAACAGAAAAGACTGTGACCAGAGCTCTAGTGCATCAGCAATAGAAAAATAGATTTACTTTAAGTACTATAAGTCCTAGACACTATAGCAGTCACTTTTAATTTACCCTGGTACAGATGAACAAGTTACCTTACCCTGATACACATGACTCTGCCTTTGTAAGGAAAAATAAATGTTGGAAATGTTACTGTGGTTTTGGTAGTGGCTTTTCAGTATCCAGTAAAGTGGAATCACGATGTATGGAGTCAGTATTTGATTACCATTTCCTCACTGTGCCTTGGATGGCAATCACTTAAACAAAAATGTAGTATTAACTAAATTTCAGAAACACATGGCAACAACTTAGTCCATTATGATACAGTTATTTTGAAATTACTTTCAAAAATGTGCACCCCTGTAGCCTAGCTTTTAATTTGTATATTTTCTTAAGCATATAATAGTATAGACATCCCACTGTAAGACTGGCACCATTCATAAGTTGAGGGAATGAAAATTTAGTTTGTTTTTATTAATTCATGCAGGAGCAGCCCATGTCTGGTATGCAAAACCTACATTCACCAGTTTGTATTTAAACACTGAAAAAGAAATACATTCCATCTTTATTGCTACAGTTGCTTTAAATTAAAATTGCAAAGAAATACAATGCTAGGTAACACAAAGCTTCTTTCACTTCTCTTTAACAAAAAGTTTTATGAACATGCTGATGTATTTTGTAAACATAATAAATTTTATCTAGTGAATCAGTGGGAAAACATAGCCCCAAGGCTCAACTCTCCTGGTGTCTCTCTGAAATGATACTGCTAATGTTATTTGCTAAAACTGTCATAAAAGTAAGGAGGAAAAACCTTTTAGTAAGTGCTTGCAACATTTCAATACTAATGGCATGGCATTTGCTCAAATAAGAACATTTTGGTAAATGCTTGCAGAGCAAAAGGCACTGTATTTTCTTTACACAAGTTAAAGATAGAGCAGTAAAGGTCATGTATAAAGCTTAGCCAAATAACTCTGCACTGATTTTACAGTTTGTTAAGAGGAGAGGCTCTAGTCTGCTTGTGACATAGAGAAAGAGTGCTGGTTTGAATGTCTTTGTGAAAGTGAAGTATCAATGGAGCAAACCATGGAGGGAGATGAGACAAGTTGTACAAAGACAATGACCTGGGCAAACCTTCAAGGTCTAAGATGACAAAGAACAACCCCAAAAGCTCATCAGTGGATATTGCAGGTTCCAGTGTTCATTGATTTTCCATCCTGCGCTTTGCCATGTCGCTGTCAGTCTAATGCTGAGGCTCTGGAAAAACAGCAGCCTGTGTGGGGGATGTTCCCAAGGCTATATTTGAAAAGCTGAAGGAGGGAGAAAAGGTAATGAAAAAGTATTGTATTTTCTCTTGTTAATGGACAGTAGTGCTCTCAGTCATTTGTGATAAGAAAAATGTTTTTCCTACTTCTACAATGTGTTCCTATGGTTCATAAAGGCAAGAGTTAGACCTGAGCTTCACTTGGTAACTCATGCATTTATCTTCAAGCAAAAGATAAGGTCAGACCTCCACAGGTGTTTCCAAGCTAGTTCCTGTCAACGTCTTCTGTTAGGTTAGAAATCTCTTAACTACAAATGTATTTAAACCCTCATTATATAGACTAGTCTAGATGTACAGTTATATTAGTTTTTTCTCTATCTTTTATGTGTAGAAAAGGAAGCCCTTTTTCATATGAGCACATATTGAGGAAGAAAATATTTTAGGCATGGTATATTGAAATGTAAAAGAAAACTAGGAAAATATTTTTTTCCAGACTACGTTTTGCTTAATGTCTTTTTTTTTTCTTTTGTGTGATAAAACTGCTAAAAATATTTCATAGTTTTAAGTGTTGGAATGATTTTTTCTTTTCATTTCTCTTGCAAACTGAGTTGGCTGCTAAGGATTGCTTCTGCCCTCAACAGGGAAGTTTTGAACAGAGGTTTTGAATGGTGTCAGTTGAAGGCATTCTGAAATGCACTTTAAATATGTTGAGGCTGAATAGCAAAACTGGTACTTATGTTGCTAGTTATGTTATATTTACCTTCTATTAAAAATTGATAGTTTATACAAATTATACTACACTATATTACAAGTAGATCAATCTTGTCAAATAAGAATCTAAACACAAGAGTTTTTCAGTTCGATTGTAATTTCAAAGAAATCCCTAGTCTTTTGATTGCCTTAAAGTAATTGCTAAGAGCACTATAAGATATATTTTATCTTGTGTCAAAATCAGCAGAAAATAACATGTTTTACTCCTATAAATAGTCTGGTTGATAGATTGAATTTTATGTAGAGTCTCTTGGCATGACTGTGTTTTCTCCAGCTTGGATGATGCTCTTGCATACTGTACTGTCCCTAAAGTAGTTTAGACAGTTTCCATTATATCTCCAACTCATTTTTAATTAATATTTGATATCTGAATTAATATTTTTAATGAATCTTTAATTTTGGTGTAACTCTGATACCTGAATTGACAAACTACAGGATTGGAGGTACTTTGTCAGATTAGTAGAATAATAAATATAACTACAGGTAGGTGTTACTGGGACTGGTATACATCTATGTAAAATTACAAATAGGGGGGAGAAGGAATGTTTTTCTATAATTACTTGAAAGAAAAAATTAACCAAGGCCCAGAAAAATTAAGTAATCCGTTGGAAATTAGTTTAAATAAATATTTAGGTGAATGTTGAAGGGAAAATATGCTATCAAGCAGCTTTACTAGGTTATGCAATAGCTTTTTAAAGAGAAACAGTTGAAGTCTTCTCATCTGAGATATATAAAGTTTCAAATGACAGAAAAATAAAAATTATACTGTAGGGAGCAGTTTTAGCATGGTAGAGAGACACAAAATGTAGCAGTGACTGGTTTCCAGCTAGCCCTTCAGCCACCGGCCACAGAAGCTATGAGCAGGCAGGCGAGGCTCGCAGCCCACGCAGGTTCTTTGCAGAGCAGCAGCAGTGGGGAACGCACTCCACGGCGTGACAAGAAAGCAGGACTCTGTCTCAGGTGCAGCAGGAAGGAGCTTATTCAAGGGAGGAAACCCTGGACAGAGCCTCTAGCCAGGGAGCATGCATGGGGTTTTGAAGGGAGGTGGGTACAAAGGGTGTGGAAAGGGTTCTGCCAATGGGACAACAGCGTGGGTGGAGAGGAACAGCTGTCTGTTAAAGGGGGGCCAATGAAGGGAGAGACAGGGAGGAGATTCTGAGCCCCAGCCAATTGCCCAACGCTCTCCCTGGAACCTTCTGGAAGGCAGGGAGAGGTTTGTGCAGGATTGACAAGGGCCAGGGGCAGGGGTTACAGAACTGACAGGTGGGGGGGAAGGGGGAAAACCCAAGTAGGGGAAAATCAAAGGGGTACATAGAACAAACCATCTTATCAAAATAGAACTTCGAATACCGAACGTGATAAACCAGAAAAAACAAGCCACCACAACAAAAAATGGTATAAGAGATGTTTTCCTTTCTCTGTTTATATGCTTTATTTCATATATTTAAATGAAAATATTTCTCTAATATTAGAGTATCTATCTGTGTGAAACATAGTGGCAAAACAAGCTGTCCCCTTTCTCCTGTATTGGAGAGGGAAGGGGAATGAAGAACGGGATAATATAAAGAGAGAAGTGGCTAGACTAATTATAGATATAAAAATAGCAATCATATTTGAATATATTATATTGGCGGGCACCACACACAAAAGAGACATTTTGGAATGTTACATCAGGAAGCAATCCTACTCTTAACCACTGAAGAACAATAATCTCAAAGCTGCTCTGATATTTCTTAGCCAAGCTCCCTCCTGCTATGAACACAAGCAGAGAGAAAATGTAATAAAATTATGAACAAAATCCATGATACATGAAGAGAAAAAAGGCTTAGTAAGACAAGAATAGTGTGTCTTTCAATTTTTTCAATTCCAATTCTTCCCAGAATACAGTGCAGAGAATGACTGGTTGTATGTGTTTTCAGATGAGAAAAATCTGTGATAAAGTAAGAGTTCCCACACAGGAGGTTTTGTCCTAGCCTATCTGAAACTATCCTCACCTCAACAGATATGCCTAGGAGCCATTAGAATGCCATTATCTTGTCTGTCACATTTTTGAGCATCTTCTTGTAAACCCCAAAAGAAACAGACTGACTGTCTCAACACCACTGCCTTTCTCTTTTTCTGCAGAGTACAAAAGTCAAAAAACAGATGAGCTCAACTGACCAACTGGCTCATCAGCACCAGACCTGTCACTGCTGGAGATGATATTTTGGATACTTGGAATCCAAAGGCCTGAGTCTCTGATCAAAAGAGTAGGTAAAGATAAAACACTCACAAATTTACCAATTAGTGATTCCCTTCACACAGTGCTCTGATGGAAAGCTAGAATGATATTTGTCGCTATACGAAATGAAAGACACGCGCACTCAGTCAAGTCATCAGGGCAAAAGAGAGATTTATTTTTCTACTTCAGTTTGTATAGATTCTTGACGATGACCATGAATTGGAGGATGAGGTTGCCACCTCTCCAACCACAGTGGTCAAACTAAAAGTCCATCAATTTGCTCTCCCCAAGAGAGGAATGATAAACAAGGACAGTTACAATAACATCACTTTGTTTACATGAAAATCTGTGAGAAACTCCACTACAAAAATGCAAACATCAGAAGGCTGAAAAAGATCAGGGCAACAGATATTATATTTTTAATGAGTATCTGTCTATCTATCCACTGTCCCATATGGAACTCTGAGAAATCTGATCCAGTGAAAGGTGTCCTTGTCCATAGCAGGGGGATTGGAACTAGACATCTTTAAGATCCCTTCCAAGACAAGCCATTCTATGATTCTGTAATATTATTGGAATTACCTGCATGCTGCTTATCTCTCAATTTCCATTTGAATAATGAGACAATAATAAATAAGTAAATAAATAGTGTGGTGGAAAAGCATTTCAATTAACATTTATAAATGCCTCAACATAAATGAGTGAGTAATCTGATTTTTTTGTTACAGGTAAAGAGACCAAAGAATAGAGAGGTAGTTTAAAAAATAAGGAATGCTTACAGCTAAAAGTACCAGTGTAAGCAGTGTTTTTTTAATCATTTAGATGTCTCATTCCAGTGAATATGCAGTTAAAATCCTGACTCAAAGAATGGAGCAAATTAATGCATCCTCCCATATATTTTAAGTCAGTGTCAAAAATGAGAAAAGGGTGCATCAAACTTGTCTAATCTTGCAGTGACACCATGTCCTATCCAAAATCCAGTATAAAATACCCATTGTCTTGTGTTTTATCCAAAAACTTTGGGGAGTTTTAACATTTTACTCAGTTGAGCTGAGTCAGGTCATTCAGGTTTTAAATAGCAAGCAAGCATCTTTCAAGGAGGGTAGATTCCAGTGCTTACTAGTCAACTTGCATAAAGGAGCAGCAGAGCTCTTTGATTCTGAATAAAATGAGAGAAAATTTAGAAAAGCTTGAGGAATAGCTGGTATCTGATCAATTTTATAAGGAAATTTCAGAATATCATTGAAAACCAGGAACGAAGCCAATGGGGCAGAGTAGGAGAGAGAGGTCAAGAATGTGAATGCTGGGTAACTGTCAGAAAAGAGGAAGGATGGAGGCTCAAATTTGAACCACTGCCTTTAAAATGGCATTTAATAACAAGTTTATGGATTGGCTGTTTTAACTTACATTTGGCTTCAACTTGTAACACAAGCTTCTAACCTGATTGCAATTTTTTTATGTTAAAAATATCTGACCCTAGGTTAATTTTAAAACCCAGATTAACCATTTCTGTATGGAAAAAAACACCCTCTGTAAAGAAAAAATAAATATATCACCTTAAAATGAAAAGCAAATTATAGATATTCTTGTGAACATATGTTCTTTATTTGCTGCTATCATTGGGGTCCCAGAGAAGTAATTTGCCTTTTGAAACATCTACTTTTGAAAACATCTACTGCATCTGGGTGTTGGTTGCCATATCAAAATCTCTCTACCTGATCATTGCTGACATTGATCCACTTCAGTTGCTGACACATTTGTCTTTTCTGTGAGATTTCCACATCTTTATATTGCTGAAAAAAGAATAATAGTAATTGTCAAGTCCATATTGTATTTAAAATTCACTTTTTAAAATCTCAATTTTTTTCATACATATATGTACTGACTACTTAAAAGAAATGAAATAAAACAAAGAATATTGAAAAAGACTTAAAATTAAAGAAACAAAAACTATGTCTGACTATCTTGTCCTTGAATGAAGCAGAGTGGAATAAGTAAAAATTCCCAAATACATTCATCCTATAGTGCAAGAATGGTGAAGATGGAATAGGTTGTATTGTTACTATAGGAAATTATCTTTTATGGTTCAAGTCAGGGTGAGGGGAACAGGCTCTTTAGGTGAACGTGCAGGGGTCGTCCAGAAGCTGTAACACAGTGTAAGGCACTCATGTCCTACTGTACTTTATTAAATTGTACTCCTCTTGTTCTACAGGTGATTCTTATGATTCTAGTTGGGCTGTGGCGCTGTAGTAGACACAAGGGCTGTATCTTAAAATTATGGTTGCTCCAAAAAGTCTATTTTCTCAGTCTTTCCCATCTGCTGATGGGACATTATTAGGCTAATTTACCTCCCCATTTTACTTTAGAGTAAAGCTAACTTCTGGGAGAACATATTTGGGCCAAAATTCAGAGTCCAAAAAAGTCACAAACTACTTGTTGACATGACAAATACCATCAGATGAGAAATCCTGACAATAAACAGAATAAAAAACTAATATCCATACTGAGTTATGTCTAAGACTGAAGAGTCTGGTGTTTAATTTTAGTGGCCATGAGCAGATACTTAGGAAGACGAAGAAAGGAGCAAGGTACTACTTCTTAGCAATTTTCTAGCTGTCAGTCATTTAATATTTGGGAATTCCTTATTCAATATTATTTTCTTAATGAAGGAATCCCCAAATTACTTCTTTCCATGAATAAAAGAAATCTTCCAATTAGCCCTATTATAGAAGCTTTATCACAGCATAGGCTAACTGGCACATTAGTTAATCTAATGTAGTCTAAAGAGAAAGAAAAGGACAAGGGAAGTGTAGCACTTTTCAACCACACATTTTTCCTTTCCACCACAGCTGTTTCTGTACTCTTTAATCTTGAATTTGCTTGTATCTTTTTAGTACCTATTTTTATTAGTAAAATATACACCCTAAAAGAGCTCATGATAGTTGTAAACTGAAACTGCTGTTTGCTACATGATTAATTAATCTTTACATTATTAGTTTTCTGCAGATCCATTTGTACACATAATTTGGGTGCCTACTTTTGAAAAGTTTCTCAGCGGTGGACTTGCAGTTTCTCAGGCAATATCTTCTGAATAAGAAAGATTTAATTTAGTGTCAATGCTCTGAATCAGAGTTTTCTTCTGGGGTATGTCAATATACTGTCATATACCATATGGGATTATATACACTATATATATCAACAACAGAACTGTAAAGATGTTGTAACCCATAACAGCAAAAATCCAGGTCCAACATTGTTTTTTTCATATCGTGCTTGGGAAATATTCTTAAAGATATTTTCAGGAGAGAAATTATCTATGTAGTGATTTAAAGACAAACAAACGTCTCCCCTCAGAAAATCACATGGTACAGAACTGGAGAAAAAAACTACCTTCTAGATTTATACAGTTAGACACAAAACATGAATCTTCTCATGACAAAGAAATATATGCAGAATTAAACACAAATAAAGGTTAACAGCTCATTTATCAGATAGGCGAACATATTTATTTAAGGCAAGCATAAACTTTAATAAGTAGTGAGGGGAACCAATGATATGCAACTTCTTAGCCAAAATTATTTTGCAGACAGGATTATTCTCACTTGCCTGATAGTACTAATGTAACTACTATGAAATGACAATATCTTCTGTTGATGTCTATATATCATTGTTTTAGTCAAGGTTTTAACTTAAAAATATTTAAATCTGTATGTTAATGGACTCAATCCATCCTTTAAACTCCAAACAAAAGCTAGTTACTTCACAGGAAATTATAATAATGATAATGATATTTTAGTCAGGGAAAAAGAAAGAACTTAAGCCCTTCCTGTGAATTAGAACCCAGGGAAATTATATGAATAATTTAAAGATCAATTTAGGAACTGCTGTTAGGAATTTTTATTAATTCTTTACAGACAGAATTTTTTTTTCTGTGCAGACAGCAATAATTTCTATATTATTTATAAAAGACAAAAAATTATTCTAGCTTTCAAGACATGGAGCCATATCATTAATCAGTTTCAGCTGTAAAACAAAGTTAAAGACTTGGCTGTTCAGCCAATTTTATATTAATTAATTTACTCAGAACAATAATGGTACCAAGACTTAAGAAATAAATTCTGTGGATGGATGTATCTATGCATATATGAGAAATTCAAGAATTATATCTTACTAATTGATACATTTCTGCCTAACAGATAAAAAGAGTGCAAGGCAATAGTCTTCACCCAAGAGAATTTATCTCTGAAAGCAAATGTATATAAAATGTGAGAGACTGGAATTTCTCTATCATTAAAATGCTGAATTGCTGTTTTGACAGATGCATGAACTCAATTTCTGTTTATCTGTACATGTTGTACAAGCCTCATATAAGGGAAGGAGGAATTTTTTTTGCAAAAACTGCAAAACTAAATGAACTAAATTCCTTTACTTCAAGAGTTTGGAACAATTATATGTGCACAGAATAATCCAATAGCTCTGCCAAAAAGTTAATTCCTCTTTTCTTGAAGCAGAATATTCTGGTGATTAAGGAGTCTACATGTGTGTGAAGTTTAATATCAGGATGTTCAACCTACAGAGAGGTCACCCTTGGAGTCCTACCACTAACTCAGTCAAGAAGCATAAGAATTCAAAGCCATTTGCAAACCAGACTATGTGTGTTAAATTGGAAGACATTATTAGTACAGAGATGACGTGTCTATGTTCTTAAGAGCAGCCTCTGGATTTAGTCCCAAGAGAGGTTTAACTGAGATCATGTGGTCTGCCTGCAGGCTGCCTGGGGAAGGATCCCATTTCTCTCTAGCCATACCACGTTTTCTGGCTTACTGGGCTCATGGAGCTCAGTGGTCTGGAGGACAGCCTGAGGTCTTCCCTCCAGCAGACTGTACACACTGCATAGGGAGCCTGGACAATTATATTTTCAACATTTGTCTAAATTCTGAGGCCTGCAACTATAGTGCCAACCCATACAGATAAAACCTATTTTGTGGATGGGATACACATTTCTTTTGCAAATATTAAGACTGGCATGTTATAAGATACATAATTAAAAGCTGCATATACTAAACTGTTTGAAAAATCAAGGAGATCTTATTCAGCTATAAATTTACAAATAAACTGTTTTATGGACCTGAAATACTTACACTGTAGCAGAACTAGGAATAGAGTTTCAGAGATTGATATAATATTGTCTTTATGGTTTTAATAGTTTCACAAAAGAATTGCCTAGCAGAAATACAGAAAAGCCAGCATGGAGACTGTGTAGGACTGAAGAAGATTAGTTGCAAGTAGATAATCTTTTAATGTGCCAAAAGCTATGATTAAGTAATTTTTATGTCTTGTTTCCTTTCTGGACTAGGGGAATACCAGCCTAATGAGATGACTCCTTTTGGTCCCAGTCTATGACACCCAGGTGCATTTGTGACTTGACTATTCTCTATTCTGCTCTGGCAAATTGGTACCTAAATGCATAACCCTGCAGTGTCCACCTTTAGATTCCCTCAGATTTTTTTCTGAAGCTCTCTTCTAACTCCTTTTTCAATCACAGGTATTTCAAAGTAGCACAGTTTTAGTAGATTAGAGTAGTAGATCTAAATTAGATTAGTATTAGATTTAGAAGATTAAATACAGATTAAATTCTTGGTTGGGTATAAAACACCAGTGTATCTTTTAATGCAAAGACAAAAAATTTTGTTGCCTTCATTTTTGTCGCTTTTAGGTTTCCAGTGTAATGTATCCATATCCAAAGTATTTGTTAGCATTTTGGAAAATAAGTTTAACCTCATGACCAAATGAAAAGTATTTAATTTGAAATTCATGCTGTTCATTATGTCTCATACTCATTAGCATACGTCAAATTCTCTTACTGCAGAAGGCCACCAGTTTGTAATTTCTCTTCCTGGAAGGAGTTTAGTACAAAAAAATGCGACATTTTTGTTTGTCAAGAACATGATAAAAGAGAAATTAAGTAATTTCCTAATGAATAAAAATATATAGAAACACTTTGCAGATATGAAAACCACCTGCTAATATAACTAGCAGGTAGGAAGTCTGTGAGCACTGATCAATATAGAGTATACATTATTTGATTACATTCATGGAACTGAAGTCTAATGAAAATATTAAAAATTGAAGTTGTTACAAGCAATCTTAAGCAATGTGTTCAAGATGAAATATCAGATAAAATTTGGAATTTGAGTTAGTCTCCTGTTCCTGTGGATTTTTATTCCTTTGAAATTTATAGGAAGAAATATGAATTGTAAGGGAATCTTCAGTAATAAAAATAGCTTGTCACCACAGTTCACCTCAAAGTGAACTTTATATTGTATTATTAAAAAAGGTCAACACTTTGTTGCTTGAGAACATTAATAATTTATTTGAAACATTAAAGGAAGATTAACTAAATATAGGTCTTTATTTTGCCTATTTCTTAGTTAGAAGTTCTTCTATTTTATCAAGAATAACAATTTAACTTATTTTTTTACTGTTCACATCTAATGTATAGTTATTCTGTTTCACAGCTGTATGCTTAGCACTCTTTACCTAATTCTATAATAATGCATCTACTTTTAAGAGTGCCTGTATCTGAGTCATATGGCTACGGGTAAGTGTGTGTGTTTCAGAAGAAAAAAACCCCAAACTCTTTCTTACAGTTCTGTAACAAGACTTAGTTCCTTGTATCCATATTTGAAGGGTTAAAATAACCAAGGGGTGTTCAGAGTTTGATGCTTGATTTATAATGATATTTAGTTCTATACCTCTATACGGACCACAGAATCAAGAACTTTAGCATTTTCTTTAAGAATATAAGTACTTGTTAATAATACTAAAAATCGAAGTTGATACAAGCTATATATCTACAATAAATAACCCAATAATGCAATTATGGTGGGTATTCTATGTACTAGCAAGGCAAATGAACCAATATAAAGAAACACCTCTCTGTGAACAGCTGAGGCTGTAATTTGTTTCCCACACTTCTAAGAAAAATATAGTTTCAAATTTCAGAAGTTAAAGAAAAAAGAAAAAAAAATCAAATTTAGCAGAGCTTAACATGATAAGCTAGATTAAAAAAAAAATGTACTGAAATATCTATTGTATTATGGATATTGGCAAAGGTGCTTTCCCTAAAGACAAATTGCAATTCTGAGGGAAAGAGGTGTTAATTGTCTGCAATCCACAAGCTCAGGACCTATACAGATACTTACCAATCAGGAAATAACAATGACAGAAGATACTTTTTCTGTAATTTATCGGGCAATCTCATGCTACTTACAATTATCTTTAATTTCTCCTCTTTACAAAGGAGCCACACTGACACATGTGGTGAGGAAATGCTGTTTTCTTTACAACTAGAAACTAGCTGAGACTGCAAAATATTTAAATTCTGACTTCCAGTTATGTATTAAAATCCACTTTGAATAGAAACAGACCTATGTAATAAAGCCAAATGATGATTATTAAACATCATTTGCAGTGCTTTGGTCGTGAAATGCATAAAAGGGAAATCACAATCTCTAAGGTCTTATTAAAATACAGTATTTGAGAGGATGCCCTTTGTTTTCTGTTTTTAATGCTCAAAAAAAAAAAATGGTTTATGCTACTTTTTTTTTCTAAAATCTTTAGTATGAACCTTTAAAATGTAATATTTTTTTAGACAAGGAAAATGCCACAGTAAGAAAACTTCCTTGCTTGTTATGACATAAATTAATTTTAAAATAATGTATACAGTTCTAAGTGGCTTAAATCTTACTGCATATTCAATCCTAGTGTTTTAACTTCATCTGAACTTGTAAAAGCCTGAATTTATTTATTTATTTTAAAATTTTATTGATTTTTTTTTATCAGTAAAAAAATCTTAAAACATTTTGTTCCGAAACGTTACTGGAGTAGTTCAGAAACTACCAATACTAATGTAAAAGAATTTTTGTGTAGTATTGAATTCTAGTACTCTGAGCAAAGAAAGGTCTGACTTGCATTATTAAGATAGACAACAGAAGCAAGAGAAATGTCTGTTTAAAGTGAATGTTAACACTAAAGATTCAAATCAATGACATGAACAATTGCACATCTTATTGATAATTCATGCAGAGTCTTTTATTTTGGGGAAATCAGCATATGGTATGTCAAAGTGTATATGGGCAGTCTTACATCTTTTACAGGTCATATTTGCATGAATTTATTTGTCAGTTTTATTGTTCACAATTGCATTATATTTCATATATTTTTGCTTTCTGAAGCAGTTTATTACATCCTTGGTCAGCAATTCTGAGCATTACAAATGCTTTATAAATAAATCAGGTGCAATGGCACCTAATGGATATTGGAATCCTACTATGGATAACCTTTGGTTTAGACACCATATTTGCTCTCTCAGAACTAATTCTATTTCAATCTTTGTTATTATATTTATTTAGATCAGTAATATTATGTGATGAAAGTAACAACAACAAAAAAAAGAAACGTTTTGCTAATAATTTGCTTGTTTTCTGTACATTTTGATTTTGCCCCAGTTTTTGGCTATGGTGGGTGAAAATTTGGAATTTTTTGTCCCAATAACTCCTAGGGATATTTTTGGCAACATTGCAAGATACACTAAATCAGTTAGAACTGGGAAGATTTAAAGCTGTAACTTGTACAGTTGTAGCTACTAATGTGACAGAACAGCAAAATGACAATTTAAAACAAAGAAACAAAAAAACAACCAAACACATAAAGTCCTAAAATAGATAACTAATCAAGAGGATATAAGAATATTTAAAGGATATTTAACATTTCCAGTTACCCCTTAACACATGGTTTCAAATTCTAACTAATAACAGTACAAAGGTGGTGAGATGTGATCTGAAGGGAGCATTTTTCCCTGCTATACGCTGCACCTGGCGGCAACTTCTTGTCACTTCACAGCCTTGAATAGCTCCATGCTCTTCAGTGCTGATCCTGCACAAGCTGAAAGTAGCATCAATTTTTGCTTAGATTGTGACAGAAACGCCATTAAGTCCTTACACTGTGATGGGCAGGCATGCCTTGAATGAAATTTGTTATGGAAAACTTAACAGCCACCTCATGGCTGATTAAGGAACAACAGCATCATCCATTTATTTGCTGAAAGATACTAGAGCTGACAAAAATCCTTGAGGTGGGTTTAAATCAGGCATATCAGACTTCCATTAAGTATATATACTATTTCCTGGTGAAAAAAATGGGACCACTGAACTAGTAAATATGAAATATTGAGGAATGTCCTCTGACAGGAAAGCTCAAGGACAGTCAGTCAGAAAACTCAACAATCCATTCTGTCTGAAACACCCTCTCACTGGACAAAATAATGGAATTATCAAAACTTTCTCCCTGGCCAAGGATCACATTATGCTGTGAAGAGAAACCTTAGGAACAGAATCATGTGCAATAAATTACAAAAACATGATTCCAACAAGGACGAAAGGACAAAGTAGCCTCCAAGTCAGATAGTGTCAAAGACAGGATCTGAGCTAGGTGGACTTTCAGTCTGGTCCAGAACAGTGTCTTCTGCAGTCTCAAGCAAGCAAAAAGTTTTTGTAGTTTGGACTTTTGTAGAAAAAGATGCAGAAGAATGTTGCTAACCAGAGTAGTGCCCTTGGGAATCTGCCTCTGCAAATGTGTGCCCTTTTGCTCATTCCACACAGCACAGAGCTGCTGACTTTTGCAACTAGAGACTCCTCAGTAATTTTATAGGCTTGCCATGGAGATGACATGCCATTTTCTCTCCCAGAGAGCAGGGAACTGTCTTCTCAGTGGTACAGTACTAAGAGACCTGAGCATTGGTAGGCATACACATCCTTTGTGATGCCTCCCTATCCAGAAATGTACAGTTTCACCCCATATAGTCTTACAAACAGTCTTACGGATACTGTTAGCCTGTAAATAATGTGCTTGCCTATCTTGCTTGGAATTTCCTGGGTTGGGTTGTATTCATGAATTTATGGAGTGATGGTTGTCTTTTATGAGTGAAACAAAGTGAGGAATAAAATACACATAAATAACGTGTACTTTCTTCAATCTCAACGTAAGAAGTGGCAGACTGGTTTTCAAGGATGCTGACAGTGAGTAATTTAAATGCCAAGTAGAAAAAGTTGTCAAGAACGCTTCATACAGGTTGACTGGCTTTGACTTGTAATGTTTCATTTAATATGTTTCATTACATAACTGCTTTAGGAATATCTCTTAGTTTGAACCTCTCTTGCACTTTGTCACTCACTCTCTAAATTTTTCCATAGAAACTTTAGTCAAGGTGAGATATTTGTGCTGGGTAAATTATAAGGTCAGCAAAAATACCAGTCTTTAAAATGTATGTTTATTGTATACTCCCTGAAATAAAATGATGTTTTCTTGTTAAACTTCGCTAATTTTAACAGAGATTTTTCTTCAGCGAAAGTGATTTTCCTGACTCAGAATGTCAGATTTTCTGAGCACAGACCTTAGGTTAATGGAAAATCTAATGAACCATATGAAATATGAATCATATTTCTTTAAAGTAAAAAGGTTGTCCATTCAATGTTCTGGTTTTATGGAAAAGTGTTTGATGTTTCCTTGTCTTCCTAGGAAGACATGCACTTCTGCTGAATTTTCACCTTCACCAAGGAGGAAAATGTCTTCAAGTAATTTGTCAGGGTTGCATCCCTATTCTGCTAATTCTCTTTGTGTTCAGGAAACATCTTCAACTCGCTTTATTTCAAAATTGTCCTATAATGTATATGAGGCCTAAGTATCTTTTCCTGAAAGAGATAAAAATGTAAGGTCTGATACCATCCACTGTCAGAAATGGAGCACTAAAATAAATACCTCTTAGATTTAGGTCTGGCATTGCCAAGTCTAGTGTAAATTTCATGATTTAACAACCTGAAAATCCTCTTTCTTTTACTTTTATTGTAAACTAAGAGCTAAGCGTTAATTTCTTCTTATTTATCTTCAGTGTCTTATCTTTCCTAATCTCTAGATTCACATTTTTAACATTTAACTATGAGTGTGTAGGGGCTTTTTTTCCTTAAAATAATACTATTCATCTCTCCTTAAATGCTGACAAATTTTCCATCTGACTCTGTATGGAAATGTATACACCTTACATAATGGGTAAGAGAGAATGACAAAGCAGCAGTGAAAAGGCTCTACCAAAGACAGTTGTCATCAAACTATATCCCTGCAGAACATGGCTGTGAATTTCAAAGCTGTCATATTGTTTATCACCGTATGAAAGCGTGGCTTGCCTGTCATCTTGGAAAAGCTGAATCAGAGTAAGGAGAGCAAGGACAAGAGGATAGAAATAGATGAGGAAAACATTTCTCATACAGTTTCCCATGGTTTTCTTTTGTCATAATCACGTTGCTTGCAGTTGCTTAAAAAAAATTATCTTGCCAATAAGCAATTTCCTAGAATAAATGTCTCATCTTCCTGGAAGCATATAATCAGCAGTAATTTAACTATTTTCATTCTCCTCCAGATAACTCTTGTCCGTGCCCTGCACGTATCATATGTAAGGATATTTCTGGTTCAGGGGGTATTTTTATTAATTAATATTCTTTTATTTTACATAATTTGTGAAGTTTAAAACCCTAATGTCTAGTTTCAGTTCTCTTTTTTCTGTGTAGGACAAGCAAAACAGGAGGTGTGTTTCAAATATCAGTACTTTATCTGGTGTTCCTGCTAATTCACTCTGCTTCCTCCCCATGCTACTGAGTGACCACCACAAATTCAGTCACAAATAGGGGTCTCTGTAGGAAAGTCTGTAATGGCCAAAGTTACAATTTCTATTAAATGATCTCCCAGAAAAAGTTTCTGCACATGAATGATATTCATGGGGGATGGGTACACAGCATTGGGTCTGTTTCCTTTTAACAGGGATTATGTCTTGGTTTAGAGAACAAAATTTGGACTTTTAATGAATAAAGGCTCTCTTTTATGTTATGTAATCATTCTAAATCTTCATTCTCAAAGAATGGTTGTACATTTTTTTTTTTTTTTTCAGAGATCAAGCCAATAAACAGATTAAATTAGAACTCCTTCCAATGAGCTCTTGGTTGATTTGCGCTTAGCGTGTGTCACACTTCAGTAATGTCAGTTCAAACCTTTTACTTTAATTAGGAGAAGATAATAAGATATGACTTTTTTTAGTATGGTATGTTTTAGGTTTCTTGCAATGAGGCATGTTTGACACAGCATGACAATGAAAAAGCATCTGGTATTAAAGTAATATAAAAGTAAAATAAATAATACGTAAAAAGCAACCTCACATAATCAAAATAATGCTGCAAATTAAATAACATAATATTTTTAGCTAATATATCATACTCTAATATAATATGACATGCCAGTAGTGTTAATGCTTAATATGAAATGACGTGATGTCTAATACAGAGGAAAAACAAGTTTTAAAATGTTGGAATTTCCTGTGCAACAGAAAATTTGACTGCAGTCTGGTTCTAAAGACAGGAGAATGGTGAGGGTGTGAAGAAAAACTGAAAAATAGGAGGAGAAAGTTTGAAGAAAAAGACAAGGTGGTGTGGCTCATACTTAGAGATTAGTGAGATTCATCTCCACCAGAAATTTATAACCTTAGGTGACATCTTTCTGTGTTGACCTCTCCCCTGCACTGAGCACACGCTGGAACTAACAGTGCCAGCCTGGAGCTGAGAGACAGGAGCAAGGACCACGAACTGGCTCAGGGATAAATTGTGCCTGCACAGTGAAAATGCCCCAGAGGCTAAAAAACATTAGAAACTGCCCTGATACAAATACTTCTCTGCTCATTATCATAACCTACTGAGAGCTCAGATTATGGGTTGTGTAAATGAGGTTAAACAAGCAAACAAACAAATAAAAAAAGGAAATTATTCTAATTTCCATCAGACTACTGTCTTTATTGATGTGTTAGAAAAACAGTTTAAAAAATGCTTGTTGTAAGACCCAGGAGTACCAAGATAAATTTGGATAACCAGTTTGGAAATTAATCTCTGGAGAGGGGCATATTAATGATGCACAACATAAGGGAAATTCTAGTTTAAAGTAAAGGGAACGTTCTACTTAACACAATATTCTGATCAATGAAAAGAGCGATCCATGGACAGGTATGCTTCATATGTTTGTTCATTTGAACATTTTGCCTATTCACAGTGATGTTTGTCTGGAAATAAGATGTTCAAGGTCTCTTCTGTTGATTATCTTAATTTAAAAATGAGGAATTCACATTTGTTGCCTAAATTATCAAATAGGTACATTTTTTTTTCCACTTCACTTGTACTAAATTGAAATTTGCTGCCATTTCTACAATATGCAACGCAAGGACTTTTGTGTCACCCATAGGAAATCAAAATTAAAATAGATTTTTTCCTTTTTTTTTAATACAATTAATATTTCTTCCCACATCTTCAATTTTAGTCTGTTCCACTGCTATATAATTTAAGAGCAGGCAGTGTAGCACTTTGCTGTGGTAGATCAAGAGCATTTTGAATAATTCATTTTCCAACAGACTGGCTGGTGGGCATTTTGGAATTCTGAAGAGTTTAGGGAAAATTTGAGAATTACAAAGATATTATTATTAGGCTGAATTTTAGCAATATCCTAGATCCATCAGGATGAAGCTGCCATTCTGTGTCACATTAATAAGTTTTCCCTTTAAACAGATATATGTATATTCACAAGTCTCTTTAGGTTATATATAAATGAATTGCCAAAAATTCAAATTTAAAAAAATCCTATTTATTTTACAAAGTATTTAATCATGTCATCAACACATAATCAAAAGGGAAAGACAGAAGGCCATAATTTCTGGATATTAAGGATTTTTTTCTCTCCTACCAACAATATCTGTTTTCACCTCACAACAACAAGATTTAGCGTAAGTAGCTGATGTTCATTTGAAGAAAATGGACTTATATAAAGGTTGAATTTCACCCAATAGTATTTTTAATTGTATTTTTGAACTTAATTAAAACACAGCCTAATTATGTTTGTCATGTCAAAGAAGTAAGAGCATTCTTACATATATTGTCTTTTAAACTGCAGTCGCTAGAATCTAAAAGAGTATCAAGACTAAAATAACTGCTTTTCTTCACAAAATTATAGATTGTGAATAGAATCCTGGTGGAAATATATTTATATATTTATATTGATATATTTATATTCGTATTATATTTTATATTTATATATTTATATTAGTATTATAAACTATTAAGTGCCTAATTTGTAAAACAGTGCTTGTTCGTCTATTATTAGGCCTTGCAGATTTTTTGTTATGGTATCAGGAACAAAGTAATTAATAATAATAACAACAAGAATTATATAACAACAACAATACTGTGAGAAATAATATAAAGACTGTAATTTTAGGAGGTATACATTTGTCATGCAGTGAAGCTTGCTTGCATAGTGACCATTAAATATTTCTAATTTACTGGGGTTCATTGTAAATTGTTTGGCTCAAAGAGGCAGGAAATCTCTGCCTCAGGGAATGGAAACATATATGGTTGACAGTATTTAAAAACTTACTTTCTGCACAGGCCGTCATTTACCAGAAGTTTTGGGCAGTATTACAAAATATGATGCCCGTAGAGTATAATTCAGAGGAAGATGATTCCCTATATATGTGTTTTGTCCAATTGGTCCTCTCTATTTTTCCAAGGAGGTGAAGATTTACAACACATTTAGGCTTCAGAATCATTATTACCTGTTTCTGCATAAGATTTGACTGAAAGTCCTTGCATGCTTATTATTAAAATGAAGTCTGCCTTAACGAATTCTAATTTTTTTCTCATTTTGTTACAATTCCACATTCAAGTTGCATGCTATTTTCCTTTGACTTTCTTAGAAATCCATTATAATCAAAATTATATTTCAAAAAATTATTAATATTAATTTTGTACCTGGCATTCTTCAGTCAAAAATGCTTTAGAAGACAGAAATTGATGACTTTTTCTTTTATTTTTATTTATATCCAGAATTTTCTTAAGAGTGTCTTTAAAATAAGCTTAAATCAGTGCACTCAAAAATTCTTCAGTGCAGAGAAAGTACAGATTATGTGCTTAATAATACAACAAATATTACAAATAATGTATAGCATGGTTTATTATTTCATATTTTTTCAGATTATTTTGGTTGTTAATCTCATACATGCAGAAAATAAGTCTTCTTGGGATTCTGTTACTCCTACTCTGTGTATTCTTTTTGAATAACATCTAATTCTGCATTCAAAGTGGTAACTTTTTATTGCCTACATGCACAGATTTTCAAAACCTGTATTGGCTGAATTTTAGAAAAACAGAATTTTTCCCTTTCAATATGAAAATTGGACATTTTGTTCTATACCACTGTAAGTTTCTTACCTGCTTTTCCTAAATCACTTCTAAAGCGCTTTCATTTTGGCATAGTTTCTGAAATCTGGGGGGTGATTCCTTGTGATTCCATAGAATTTTGTGAAAGTAATTAATTTCAAATTTCTATTGGTATTACTTCCAGTACTAGTACATGAAATTATGTTGTAGTGCAGTGCCATAGCTATTAATGGCAGCCTTTTCATGGACAGCTTCTACAGCTGAGTCACTCTCATAGTGGATGCTTTTTTACTGTTTCAAGTAAAACTTCAAGCAAAAATGCAGTGCTCTGTTAGGTTTATTTTCTTCTAATACAGCCCTGCAAGGTCATTATTACAGAGAAATTCTGTAGAAATAAAATAAATTCAACATCCTATTTCTTTCATGCACATCTGTTTTACATGTAGTGCTATTTTAGATAGAAAACCAGATATAAAAGTCTTCAGTATGATATCGTGAGTTATAAATGACAAAAATAATTTCTCAGACAAAATGTTACATTAAGAGCATTCTTTATTAAGATTCAAGAGATTTAACAAAAATTAGATAGATGAGCTGTTAAACTGATACGTTTTCATTTATCATATTATGAAGGGAAAGCCATATTTCAAAAAAGTTTTTAAAATAAATGTAGCAGCCCAATGTGTAAATTGTTCATCTTCATAAACATTTTGTGAAAGAATCTTCCTAAACCTGATGTGATGTTTCTCCCTCAAACAAAAAAAAAAAAAAAAGGGGGGGCTATTAAACTCTGAAATGATCCATAGAGACTTCAAGACTTCAAGAGGCAGAAGCATTCAGTAGCTGGATGTTCAGAATGAGCAAAATCTCCATAAGGTTTGGGTCTGCCTTGTGAAGAAAGTCAGGTTATTCTAGACATCAAAAAGCATTTCAAAAGTCCTAAGAAGAACACTGCATAAAGAGTTGCCCAAACTAGGAAGTTATAGATAGAAGGATTTTGGTGGAATTTAAGTTGCCAGAATATGTCAAAAAAGAAAAATAGTGATTGTACTACTAAAAAAAAAATCAAGCTAAAATATATTTACTTTCCAATACTACTCAGTCAAGAAGGCATCTAGTTCTAAGTCTTATCTCCCCTCATCGACATTTATTGGCATACACAAGTTTTAGTTATTAAAATGGTTGTGTATGAGGAAGTATTGCTTTCAAAGAACAGAAAGTTACTACATTACAATAAAAGTCTGTGGTTTCAAATTTAAATATCAGTGACGTTGCCATGTTTAAAATGGTCTGAACAAACATTGTGCCTTTGATGCAGACATCTGATTTCCTCAGGAATCTGCTCTGTATATATGCTTGAGAGTACCACATCTGCAAGCTGCTTGCTGCTTTCTGCTTGCTGTGAGTTTTAGATATTGTGGAATACATGGACTGATTGATGTAAGAGACAAAGCTGTCCTCTGTTCTCTGTGAAAATTGCTGTTTTCTAAGCTGTGGACAAATGTTTGTAATGGACTTGAAATAAGTTGTTTCTAAAGGAGAGAAGCTTGATTCAGCTCTGGCCATTTGAAGCTATGGTTCTTGTTTGACATCTCTCTGTATCTAAATACCTCTGCTGTGCTTTTTATCTCCCCTTAAAGACTCAATATTTCATTTGGTCCAGATAATGACTTTGGGATACTTGGGATGGGTTTAAATACTTTAGAAACTGTTTTTATATCACTTCATATCATTTTGGAAGCCCAGTCGGCTATATCTGATCTTTTTACTTCCCGTTTAATTATGGTGTAATAAAAATAATAAAGATAAAAGAAAGAGAGAAAAAAGTTGTCTGCAAACACAATTTTATTTTTTATAGCATCTACCTTACATTTTAAAGAATTGAAATGGAAGCGGCATAATATCTTTCAAGGTTGCTTCAGGTGATAATAAATCTGTATTCTGATACCTTAGCAATTGGTAATCACCAGTAATTATTTTCGTTGCAGAGAAATCTGTGTAGATGGCATGTGCAGTTGAAATTCAGCAGGAAGGCTGACAGGGAAAGTGGATAAAAATGCAGTGACTTTTAGACTATGCCTATGAAAATCAGTTTGGGTGAATAAATATGACAGAAAGTTGAAGAGGCAATACTTCTGAAGAAAAAGAAAACACAGAATTGTATAGAGACACAATAATGTGAGAACATGCACAGAAGAGGGAAAGGAGAGGAGAAGGAGTGACAAAACCTAATAATAGGAGAAGAAACATTGAAACTATAGTGGGAAATTTAGTCAGATATAAGAAAGGAAAAGATGAAATAAAGAGTAAGGAAATATGATTTGCCTTAGTTCCTCCATATAAATGATTCTCAGTAAGGGCTCCCTAAACTCAGCACCCAATGCCAGTGCTGCAATGGGTACTGCAGACCCAGAATTCTTTGTCCTTTACACTCATCACTCTCCAGACAGAAATGATCTGCAAGTCTTCCCCTCTGCATTTGTTGTAGCCTGCTTCCTTGTCTGCCCTGCAGTATTTTCATGGATACAAAGACCACAGGCTCTTTGATCATCCCTGCTTTCTTCATGATTAGTGGGAGATCTGATTTGTCTCAAAGCAGTTATTGTCTCTGTTCCATAGGGTTCTTCTTGATACTTTAGCTTTAAATTGCCTAAGCCATGACAATGATTAGTCATTGTCAGCAAGGAGGTAGAGATGGTTGGACTTAAAAATGTTTCTGTGTGATGTGATTCACATTCACCTTCAGAAATGGTTTTCTTTCTTTCGGACTATGTTCCCGATTCCTTTTATTTCTTTTGCTAACTTCATGGCAAATGTTACAGGCAACAGGAAGATTATCTCCCTTTTACATTGTAATATGTTTTCCTGTTTGGAAACATCACCAATTGTGTTGAGAACAGGATGTTTGCCTTTATCAACTTCCCACAGTACAAGACCTATAGACTTATATATCTTCCTCTCTGTACTTGGGTGCCCTTCTCATACACTGAGGGGTCTTCTTAGGGCCCAATTAACAAGTGTCACAGAAATTTGTTCCTCACACTGTAGATTGTAATGCTGAAGCAGGATGTGAGCAAATACTGTCCAGAACATCTCCAGTACTGACAAATGCACATTGATAAATGTAGTAAACTTATTTAATTTATTAAAGGCCAAAATTAAATATATGCCAGGGTTTTCAAGAACAATAAATACTGAGTTAATATAAATTAATATGAAGTTCAGAAATACAGTGATAAATAATCCCCACATATCAAAATCAAGCTGACCTTAGCCATTTTAACAAATAAAATTTATGTATTTCAGTAATTCACAGAAATCATCTATACTGTCTTAGACAACATATATCTTTTATGTCTTTAGTGGAGGTAAGTGTGACAAGCAAAGGACCTTCTATCATTGTCATGATGAATATAAAGCAGTTAGAAAGTATAAACATGCTCTTAATCAACTGCTTGATGTTTTTGACACATTTCAATTTGTGCTCAGTGAGTTTGACAGTTGAGATCTAGCCAAGTGCTTCCCAAAGTAATGGATATTTCTGCTTTTTCATACAACAACTTTTTTGTATTTGGTGCTTGTATTACCGTGGGAGAGATGGTAGCACAGAGTTTCAGGATCCTTTGGTTCTATGTGTAAGACAAGAAGAATAAAAAGGTTGAATGACTTGCCAACAGAAATAGCAGAAAGAGTCTATTTCATTGGATTGTATTCACAAGCAAAAATGAGTGCATTTTTTTCTGTCATCCTTGCTTTTCTAGCACCCAAGCCTTTTGTAGGTGAAATAAATACACTAGTGATATCTAGTACAGTCCATTAATAGCCTATATTATTTGTCTCTTTTTCAGAATAAACATCTCAATAAATCAAATACTTCACAGGCTTTTTGAAGGCCAGTTCATGATAAATTGTCTTGTAATATAATCAGAGGCTTGGTTTGACTGTGAGTTGGTGGCCATTCTTGGCCAGATGGAAGTCCTTTAAAGGCAGTGAGCTTTTGAATCCATTCAAATACTCCAACATACAATTTGGCTGCCAAACACTCTTGACTGAGAAATTTTTGTGACCAACATCTTGTTCCTGGGTTTCTGTTATTACAAAATAGATAACATAGATTTTGACGGGTTGCAAGATCATTAAAAAGAGAAAAACCAGAGAAATTTGAGTAATTATCTGTCCCTATTCACAGTTCTTTACCTAAAGGTCAGCTGCACCTTTTTCTGACACACATTGTTTAATGCCCCAAAACATAAAATTAAGATGCTTCTGCCTTACTGAGAACCCCAACAGGGGAAGTTAATCTGATTCATAATGTAATGATAAAAAATATAATCCCACTGGAGAGGAGTTAAAAAAAGACTGAAGTGGGGTACTCTCAGAACCAATTAAAAAAAATGTATATAAGAAACACATTATTTGATTATCCTATTAAATAAATAGGTATAAATAAATATATGTTCAAGTAAAATCAGTGAAGTAATACTACCATGAAAGCAGAAGAGAGAAATCAGGTTTAGATTCCTAGTCTTTTTGATGATTAAGACTAACAAAAGAGCTCGTTAAGAAGGAATAAGCAAGTCAATAAGGATGATAACGCCTAAAATGCTGAGAAAAAAATCACAGGGCTCTATTAACAAGAATGGTTTTCTTTGTTGATTTCAGCATAATTGCAGTGTAAGACTAGATTCATAGAATGCAGCATCAGCTAAATTACCTAAAAACCAAAAGCAGTTAACTGTTTCCCATCAAAGATTAAGAGGTATGCATAAGTGAAGAGATTCTGGAATTATTCTGTAGGGTTGAAATACATTTCAAACATTTGAAAATCTTGATGTTTACTTTGCATTATCTGGCTTGCCCTGCTTTTCTGTCATTAGTTTATTTGATATTATGTTTCTTTCTATTCACTTCCTTTATCTTATTATGAATGAATGAATTAAAGAATGCAACCTGAAACACCAAGTTTTGTGACATGGAAACTAATTAGAGTAATTATTACTAGTAACAATTCCTGCCACAAGTGTGTATCCCAGCATCACCAGGGACAGAATATCTTCTCTATTTTTTTCTAAGTAGGTAAGTAAATTACTCAAAGTCCTTTGTAGAGACAAAAGAGACATCCCACTGAGTCTTTAGAAGGCTTATGAAAATTCTATGCCTAAAAAACCTGGATCCCAGTTCGATTCTGGCCTGTAATTTCCTATGCTTTAGTTCAACTATTACTGATCCCATCACAGGATTAACTCAATATGTATTTCAGTATGTGTGATAGCAAAAAGATTGATAACAGAGGACTGTCTTGTTACTTATCAGTCTTTCTAGAATGCATGCAGAAAAAAACCCTCTTATAACCCTAAATGAGTACCTCAAATATCCAAAACATAAATATTAACCATAATACTGCTCATTTATCTGATTAAAATAACTCAGAAAAAAAAAATTAAAATAAGGGATTTGTGTGACATGTAGACAGGACAGTCCTATACTATACATTTTATTACAGAGTAAAAATAACTTTGAGAGTCTTAGTGTTGGTGTTTTCATTTTAATACAATTTCTCTAAGTCTATTCATTTAAGGTCAATCCATCTCTGATGGCCTATTTAAAAAAAAAAAAA